>JBBPNU010001220.1:0-10290 GCA_038091055.1 Leccinum angustisporum
CGTCGTCGTTTCCGTCCTCGTGCGCAGCACTGGTAGGACCACCGGACGCTTTTGCGCTGCCTTGTCTTTGTTTCGCTTTTCCCTTGCTTTTCTTGCCCGATGTGACGGGCGTGGGCTCAGGAGCAGGGATCGTCAGCACGCTGTTCGCGTCGATCTCGAGTACCGCATCATCCTTGGCGCGTTCCCGTTCGTCTTCGTGCTTTTCGAGCTTATTCGAAGATTTGGTCAACGCGTCGGCGCCCTCGTGCGCAGCACTGGTGGGACCAGCGGACGCCTTTGCGCTGCCTTGTCTTTGTTTGGCTTTTCCCTTGCTTTTCTTGCCCGACATGACGGGCGCGGGCTCAGGAGCAGGAGGCTCTGGGATCGTCAGCACGTTGTTCGCGTCGATCTCGAGCACCGCGTCGTCCTTGGCGCGTTCCCGTTCGTCTTCGTGTTTTTGGGCCTGCTTCTTGAGCTTATTCGAAGATTTGGTCGGCGCGTCGGCGCCCTCGTGCACCCGCACTTCGTTCCGCTTCCGCGAGGGTCCGGAGGAGGATGCTGTCGCCACGAGCCATGGATTGGGTATAAATGGCAGGGTCGGCGTAGGCGTGGATAGACTTGGCGTAGGCGTTTGTTCAGGCGCGTGTATGTCTTGCAGCAGGTCTGTGGACTGCAGGGTGACACTAGACGTGTCCGAGGCCAGGGAACCCAGGGGCCTGAGCACGCCTTGTATCGCTCCAGGTCGAAACGAGATTCGTCCACCCGTGCGTTGTACCATGGTCGTGTCATTTTGGAGAGCAGCTGCGGTGCCGTCGTCTCCCTCTCCCCCTTCCTCGTCTATCCCGAATCCCATTTCCTTTTGAAATTGTTCAGCATGATCGTCCGCTTCGCGAGCCTGTCTCGCTGCGGCATCGCGCATGAACTTCATGTTGAACACGCTCTTATCCTTGAGGTCTGGGAGACTGGAGTCGTCCTCTGCACGCAGAGCAGCCAGCTCTTCGAAAGCGCCCCGTTTTATTTGCTCTTCGTCTCGTTCCTCCCCGTCGCTCTCGCTGTCATCACTTTCTTCATGATCGCTGTTGTCCCCGCGTATCCGCCGTCTCAGCTTCTCCCCGCGCTCGAGCATTTCACTAATCGCCTGTCGCTGATCCTGATCGAGTCCTTCGCGGCCTTTCATCCCCTTGGCCCACTTGCCCGTATTCTTGTGCCGGAGCGTCGCCCGTTCCCTCGCCCGCTCGACCTCGGCCTTCATTCGCGCCTCTTCATCCTCCACGTCCACGTCTTCATCCCCGGTCGCCCCGTCGAGCCGCTCGCGCTGCTTCTTCCGTATCCGTCGGTACGTCTTGCTCTTGATCTTGGCGACCCGCTTTGCCTTCTTGTCGGCCCGGAATGCAAGTTCGCGCATCATCCGCAGCTCAGCGCGTCTCGCAGCAACTTCTTCCACACTAAGATGGGCCGTTTTGAGTGCTTCGGTGTGTTCGATGTCTTCGTCGCGCAGTTGTGCGGATTTGAGGAGTTTGTCGACGGCGGATTCGAGCTCGTTCGATGGCTAGAGAGGGGTTATGGTCAACCTTTATTCTCGAGCAGAATGCAAAATGAAATGCCCTTACAGTGAATCTGGCTGCGAGTTCAAGATTGGAGACGCGGCTTGGTTTCTCGGCTTGGAGAGGAAAGCTGAGATGTTCTGCCTAGGATTGGGAGATGAGATGGATGACTCGCATGTGGTGAGATGGTGTCACATACCTCTTTGATGCGTTTCATCGTAGCCGACCATTTGTCCACCTCTTCTTTCGTTTTCTCGTACGCAGCTTCTCGGTCGAGGCGTTCTTGTGCTCGCTGAGGTAGCGGCGCGGATAGCGTTTTTGTTTTCAAACTGGACGACGTGAGAGGTTTTGTCGCTTTCTTGAGTGCAACGAGGGAGGATGATGAGGATGCGAGTGGGGCAAGAAGGTCATCCAGTTTAAGAGTGCTCGATCCTGTGGAGAAATCAGATCATGAATGTATGGAACCAACGTGGGTGTGTACCTCGAACGCCAAACTCGCTCTCCTCGCCTGCTTCGGTACGGTCGGAGACTCGTTGACGTTTCTTCGGGCCGGGTTCATCTACTTCTGCTGGTTTGCGTTTGTGGGTCGTGGCTGGATCGAGCTTTGAGAGGAAGGCCTCAAGGTCGGCGAGCGCTTCGGGGGATGGGTCTTCGGAGTCGGAAGCAGATGAGCGTACTTCGTCATCTTCATCATCTTCCTCCTCATCGTCATCGCCTTCGGTGACCTCGTCTCCGCGTTCATAATCTCTGGCTTCGTCCCCGCTCATACCAAGATCTGGATTTTCTACCCTTTCCCATCCCATTTCTTGTTCCCCTCTTGTTGGCTTCGTCGTCACGCCCTGCCCCTTCCTGTCAACCTTTGAAGGCAGGTCGCCGTCCTCCACGTCTGGACGTCCGTCGAAGACATCAAGTGCATCATAGAATTCACCTGCACTTTCATCGTTCATTTCCTCATCTTCACCACCTGAATCACCGTTTTCCGAGACGGATCGAGAATCTTCTGACTTGTTGTCAGTGTCTTCATTGAGATCGACCTCTTTTTCTACATGTCTTTTCGAGTTCGAAGCTTTATTTTTGCGAGTAGAGCGTGTATTGGCACCCTAAACGAACACGACGATGATCAATGACGAATAGCACGAGAGACGAGACGGTGTGAACGTGCCTTGCGCACGAACGCCGAGCCCGCAAATCCTTCCCTATCGCTCTCCTCGAACGCATCCTCGCTCTCGATATCCTCGTCGTCTTCACTATCGACTTGCCCACCTCCATCCTCATTCTCATCGTCCCGCATCAGCCTCGCACGCAACTTTTGCATCGCTTCATGGCTTAGACCGTTGAGGTCTACGTCTATCTCGTCGTCCTCGGTGCCATGTCGTCGCCCTCCGATTTCGTGACGGTCAAATGAGAGAGAGACTTTGGAACGACGGATTTTGGAAGGGGCGTATTCGTATACGTCGTCGATGGCACGCGCCTTGCCCTTGTCACGAGGACGAAGTTTCCCTCGCGTTTGATCTGCATTTTTCTTTGGTAGAGAACGGAACTTGGACGGTCTTTTTGATGGTCTGATATCCCTGGCCATGATGGGACCAGTTTCAAGTGTCGTTTCGAGGATACGTATTTGGCACGAGTGGAGTATGCAGACTCGGTAGATACCGTCGGTCCGGATTTAGAAGGTAGTATTCGGGGCAGATACAGTACTTATGGGATGCATATGTAGTCTAACTGAAAATGACACACGACAAGGTACATCCTACGGGCGGCGAGCTCTGGGGTTCATGTCGTGTCCCCCTGCGTCCCCTGAACCCAGTTCGAGAGGGTCAGAACTTCTCAGTGCCTCCTCCTCGTCTCTCGATGTCCAGTGGTGCGAGGTCGAGTTGACGCCTCTAGAACGGGTATTCCAAGCGACGGCGACGTAATCTACCAAAGAGCGCAGGAATTCTGAGCAGACGTCCCAAATCTCGTAAGCGTGCGCGAAGGTGAACTTGGGCAGCTGGTTGAAGCCTCGTAGACGGAGTACGAAGCGGTTATAAACGGTGCTGATGACGACGAATGCCATCAGGAGGATCATCGCTCTGATTTGGACGTCGTAAATATCAAAGCGAGCATGATATGAATTAAACGTACGAAATGGTCAAGAAGACAAGCACTCCTCCGAAGAAGCCACGCTCGCCAGCTGGGCATGCATACTACAAAGACAATTGGTAACATGCGAGTTAATGGGATGGGGGTCCTCACGTGTGTCCGCCATTCGAATTCGTAGTGACAAGCCTTTTCGTCGTCCGAAGGCCACTGGTCGACAAGCACGGGTTTTCCTATCGTAGTGACGCGTCAGTCACCAGGTACAAGCTTCTCATACGGAAAACGGACCTGCAGAGTAAACGGATGTATCACATGTAAAGAGGATGGTCGAGCTACCACGTTCGTCGTCCATTCCAAGACACTGTGACCCCTCTGACTGGTGGAGTATCAAACTACCATCCTTCATCCCCAGTGTCGTATTCACCAGTCTGGTCAGCCAGATATTAGTGTCACTCATAAATTTTGAAATGAAGCGTACCCAATGGCAAAGTCCCCATGGTCCTTTCTCACAAGGCCAGCAATATCGACTTGGCTTTCGTCAAGGCCGATATTCCATGGCTCGGTCCGTACCCCACCGCACACGTTGAGGTACACCGTGTGCCCACCATCCGTTTTGAACTCGTAGTCTTTGCTAAGCCAAGCTAAGCGAGCGCGACGAGAAATATCCAAAGTTAGACTCACCTGGCTCTGAGAGGGTTCAAATCATAGTACTTATTAGCACTGTCGTGTATTGTGCAAGGCTTTTCTGCTGCCAACGCTGAGCTGGAGAGAAATAGAAAGAGCGCCCAAAAAATCATGATTGCAGTGGTATGAGGGCGAGTCAAGTCGACCCCCCAAAGGGAGGTCTTCCATATTTAGCACTGCCACAACCGACTTGAGCCGTTTGTCTTCGACGACGATGGTCAGCGCATTGCTACGTCGGCAGCTCGCTCTCTCAAAGCGTTCTATTTCTCGTTCTTTTTCTACGTCGACGGCGCGATGGAAGCCTGAAACTCAGTCAGTGAACCAGAAGAATCCGTTGGAGACACACACCGTCGAGGACCTGCATGGCATGTCCGCGGCAGAAATATTGGCAGAGACCGGAACTCGTGCAGACACCAAGCTGAGACATTTTACCGGTGAGTTCTGCATTGCGACTTTTTGCTGTTTTGTTTACGTGACACCTCGCTCGTATAGTCAACTTTGGGTGAGTGTTCATGGCTCTCTGGAGGATGGTTTACTCACGCCCGTAACAGTCCTCAGCACCCTGCCGCTCACGGTGTGCTCCGTATGATTTTAGAGCTCAACGGCGAAGAAATTCTCCGAGCAGATCCTGTGCGTTCCTGTCGACCCCGAACTGCAACTCCTCTAACATCCGTCTGCAGCATGTCGGTCTCCTTCACCGTGGCACGGAAAAACTGATCGAATACAAAACCTACACACAAGCCCTTCCCTACTTTGATCGTCTTGACTACGTCTCCATGAGTGCGTGTCATTGTCCATGGTTGTAACACAATAACCAATCACTTCCTTTCTCTGCAGTGACCAACGAGCTTTGCTATACCCTTGCCGTAGAGAAACTTCTCAACATCGAAGTGCCCGAGCGTGCCAAATGGATCCGCACCTTGTTTGGCGAGATCACTCGTGTTCTTAGTCGTGCGTGCTATACCTTCCGTCTCGAGTATTGGTGATGAAACACCAGTTCAGATTTGATGGCGGTCCTCACACACGCCATGGATGTTGGTGCTCTCACTCCTTTCCTTTGGGGTTTCGAGGAGCGCGAGAAGCTCATGGAGTTTTACGAGCGCGTTTCCGGTGCTCGTCTCCACGCAGCCTACGTTCGTCCGGGCGGTGTCGCTTTTGACATCCCTCACGGTCTCCTCGAAGACATTCATAAATGGGCAACTCAGTTCAGTTCGCGTGTGGACGAAATCGAGGAGGTCGTCACCGGTAACAGAATTTGGAAAGAGCGCACTGTTGGAATTGGTGTCGTGACTGCTAAAGAGGCACTGGACTACAGCTTCAGTGGTGTCATGTTGCGTGGCAGCGGTATTCCCTGGGACCTCCGGAAGATACATCCTTACGACAAGTATGATGAGGTGTGTTGTCGACCGGCCGCGCTTTGTTGCTACGATATCTGACCCCATGGTACCAGGTCGAGTTTGATATTCCCGTGGGCAAGAACGGTGACTGCTACGACCGATACCTCTGCAGAGTTCAAGAATTCCGCGAAAGTTTGCGAATTATCCACCAAGTACGTATCACTGTTGCTTCCGCTAACCTCTTCTCGAGTAACACACGATTCATTGTAGTGCTTGAACAAAATGCCCACCGGCGCTGTCAAAATCGACGACAATAAACTCGTTCCTCCTCCACGTGCCTCCATGAAGGAGAGCATGGAGGCCCTCATCCACCACTTCAAAGTAGGTTCCCTTTTCCTCCTAGGACTTGTAACTAACAGACCTGGTAGCTCTTCAGCGAGGGTTACTCTGTACCTCCGGGTGAGACCTACAGCGCCATCGAGGCACCCAAGGGCGAGATGGGGGTTTACCTCGTATCGTGCGTTCTTTCTTTGCGTTTCGTCATTGATGTCAAGATTGACATCCTGTATTACATAGGGATGGCACGAACCGCCCATACAGATGTAAAATCCGTGCCCCTGGGTTCGCTCACTTGGCAGGCGCTGACTTCATGATGAGACGTAAGTCCCATTCGAGAACTTTCCGTTGCATAAAAAGGTAGCTAATGACAATCATCTCTCTTTCTGCAGACGTAAGCATACATGAATTGTTCGCTCGACTACCAGACTGACTGTCGTCCTACGAATTTCCAGCACATGCTTGCGGACGCTGTGGCGATCATTGGCACGTTGGATCTTGTGTTTGGGTGAGTGATTGGCCAGATTGTTCCGATAGCGTCCACTCATCGGAGTTTTCCTCGGCTGTAGGGAGGTTGATCGATAGACTGCGTGTGCCTGTTTGTCATTGGGAGTTTTATTTCCCTAAATACAACGCTTTCATGGACATTGCAGTGTTTTCCATTGACCTGAGGGTAGTATGGAATTGGCAAAGAACAATCTCCAGACTTTGAGCGTTCAGACCCGACATCATCTTGACCAGTTGATCCCGTTTTGTGTCTTGTCTTGCCCTAACCCATCCACACGGAATCAGGCCGCAGCCCGAACATTCAAAAACGCTGATCAATTGACGAGCGCTACCTTGATATGATATGACGCGCGGGTCCTATTCAAAATCCTACTCTTGTAACAAAAGCAATGTCCGGGTACCAGAACTTACTGCCCCACCCCATGTATGCATAGGCTGCAGCATCATTGGTACGAGCGTGTATGTGAGTGACAGACTGATGCTTCTGATCGCATTCGCTTATCGGGTTCACAGATCCTAGCCGGATAGACCGGGTAAGACCGAATACAGACGCTCGTTGTAGAATTCACCCTCTCCCTGATGTGATCGTTTCACGGACATGAGGGTGATTTAGCCCTAACCCATCTTCGTGATGTTGTATATCACACCCAGCGTTCTGATAATCACCGGACTTAGCGCTCTTGTCACTTTACCAGCACCGCCGAAAACACACTGCAAGGAAGTCCTTCGTCTGAGCTTTCCTCCCAACCTGACGTACTGCTACGTCCCCAGATATCGTATATTTACCACCCTGCTGCCCATAAACCATGAATACGGCCAAACAAGCTCAAACCACGAATTCGACTGCGTAAGTGTACTTGGTGCTTTGGTCGCTCCGTGGGGCATGTACTCAAACTGGTTACAGGGAGAAGGTGATCACAATCGAGAGTGGGATTGCAACGTCAGTCTTTCAGTAGGAATCGAGCTAACTTTTTTCCATCAGAGATTGAACTTCAAACTGAATCGCGGCGTATGCTCCCGGTTCCGAGGCGACATCAGCTCGAATTTTCCGTGGGCGGTACGTCACGAATGACGAGGATGGCTGAGGAGAAGGGAACTCGCACCTTTTGGAATGAAACATTGTTTTTGTGGGTTGCACGTCCATTTTATGGACGCTGAACGACTGAAATGTCATCAGTGACGGAGAGAATCAATCCATGTTCCTCGTTAAAGTCATCCAGAACCACCGTGTCCGAAAGGACGAGATTGTCGGAACTCTGACTGCTACCGTCGGCGGAGTAGTGGTAAGACTAAAGGATGATAGTAAGCACTCGTTTTTTTTACGACAACATGTGTTTTTACTAACGCAATGTCTCTACAATTCAAGTACTTGAAGAGCCTCTTCATAAACATACTTCCAATGGTTCCGAACTTTTGAAAACTACGATCAAGTTTTCGTTGGTCGTGAAGCAACACGATGGTGTTGTCTTGGATGCCGACGACCGTCAGGATAAAGGCGCTATGGATAAGGCGATCAAGGGGGTTGACAAACTAGGTTCGACGCCCGGAGTCGTCAGCAAGATGGACTTTGTAGTGAAGCATCAAGATGTTTTTGGCACCTTGTTGAGCACTTTGAGGCGGTTCAACGACATCGTGACAGCCATCGCCGAGGTATTCAGTGTTTCTTTTCTTCGACTTCCTCGCGTTCTGAACGCGATACAGATCCATCCCTATGCGAGTCTAGCTTGGTCTGTTATAGCAGCTGCGAACAAAGTCTGGACTTTCTGCTTTTCGATATTCATATCGTTCCTGATATGTCCCATGTAGGCGTTCCTAAACCAACAAGATAACGACGAGCAGATCATTCGCCTGACGAGCGTGATGAATGACGTCTTTGAGTTCGTTCACGACGCTGAACCTTTGAAAAAAATCAAGGCGCACATCAAAACCATCGGGCTTCTGACGCGACAAGTGACGGAGTGTGGTTTTTTCATTACTGAATATGCCACGCAAAAGAGTTTCTGTAAGTCGACAGTTGGATCCAAGCTCATCATGTCGCTGATCCCCCGTACTCAGGGATTAGAACGGGTAAATACTCGTTGGCGGATATCAGCGGAAAGGTCGGGGATTACCAGAACAAGCTGAAGGAAATCAAGGTTGCATTCTTGGAGGGAGTTGCGTTACAAACAGGGATCATCGTCATTTGTATGATGAATGTGGTAGAACATATCGGTGCGTCCACTATCTCCCTCCAGCCTGAACTACTGAGATGTTCATCGACCCGCAATGTAGCGGAAGCCATCGACCTCAACGACATGCCATATGCGTATGGCGCTAGATATGTGCGGGACGAGAGGTATCTTTATGGGACCCACGAGTCACTACTCTCCGACATCCAAGACATTCTCAACGATTCCGACCCAGATGCTCCGCAATTGTGCCTTCTCACGGGCACTGCCGGATCGGGCAAGTCTGCAATCGCTCACTCGATCGCTCAACTATACGACGAGCAGAAGCGACTGGGCTCGTCGTATTGTTTCTCCAGGATCGATCTTGCCATCCGGAACCCACAGAATCTGTTCAGCACCATCGCGCGTGACCTTTGCGACCACGATCCACAGTTCAAGTCTGCTCTGTGGGGAGTCGTGAAAGACAATCAGGCACTCCGAACGTCGACATCACCCTTGGAGCAACTGGAGCGGTTCATCGTCGAACCTAGCAAGCATTTAGATCCCATCGGACCTTTGATTATCGTCATTGATGCTCTGGACCAATGCGGCGATCCACTCAGTCGCCAGCCGCTTTTACGCGCCATCTCTAAGCAGGTTTCCGAGAACGCTCTTCCGGGAAACCTTCGTCTTTTGATCACCACTCGCCCAGAGAGCGATATTCTCTCTGAGCTCCCATCTGGCCCATGCTTGGTCCATAAACAAATGGATGACGAAGTTTCCCCGGACGTGGACATGGTTGGCGGAGACGTCTAGGAGTTCGGACACCCACCACGCCTTTCGTTGATATACAGAATCCGAATCTCCTTGACCGAAATCAGCGTCACCTGGCCTGCCGACCGTGAGAGCTCCAATTCTGACTTGGAACCCCAAGCATGCAGCATGGGACTATTTTACGACAGCCTCGACTCTGCAGAAGCGTTTCTCTTATCAATTCCACTGTTTGTTCAGTACGCTCACCGATGCTCATGTCGACCTAAGCCTTCTCATGAAACTAATCATGGATCCGCTCCCTGGAAGTGTAACGAACTTCAGTCCCAAGTCATCAACAACTCATTGAAATCGGTTTCGGCCTCCAAAATATGACTCGGACGTAGTGCCAAGCATGCCAGTTACGGTCCTACCCCCGGCCCCCATTGCGGTTAGATGTCGACGACAGCATCCTGCTGAATACTACTTTCACCTGGTCTGGTCCTTGGAAGGGAAAAAAAACACCTCTAGATCTAAGTAGGTCATCGAATCGAGCTTCAAGTTGCGGCTGCCACTTCTCGAGCGGTTCAATCATGATCCTACAGCCGTACTTCTGTCATACTCTGACGTCATGGCCAACTCAATTCGGAACTGACTAGTGCACATTCCTGGTGGAATGATCGTAACAAGTCGGAGAACACGGATTTGCTGATTCATCGTTTACGTGCTGCTCGAAAACCTTGGCCGACGATCGCGTAAATACTCGCGCTCACGCTGCGCCCAAGTGCCAGATAATTTCATACGCCACATGCCATACGCCAACGGCACTAGGGATGGCGCCACTTCAGCTTGATCTTTCGTCAAAGGCCAGGCTAGGTCCGACCGCTCAGTACAAAGGGGTGGCGCTAGTGGATTACCGCAAATGGG
>JBBPNU010001221.1:0-10289 GCA_038091055.1 Leccinum angustisporum
GGGCCCCGGGGGGGCCCCCGGCCACCCCCCATCGTTGTGGTCTTCGTGAGGGGGGTGGTGACCGGGGTAGGTGGTGGTGTACGTCCAGTCGTACGGCTTTGCTGTGACGGTGGCTGGCATGGGCATGCTCGTACCTGGATCTGTGCTGGTATGGCTCAGTCGTGGTCGATCAGCTTGGGGGCGATCTCCTCACCGACTCTTGAGCCACGCGTCTGCATATCCGACCTTGACACCGCCGTCCCCGTCCTCGAGCTGTCCAGCCTTGACTGCTGAGAGTGCGCCGCGAGTGTCGAGAGTGAGTTTCCAGTGAGACGGGCGGTGTTCGAGTGAGAGCGAGTTATTCCCGAAAGTCATTTCTGGTGGTGGAAATCCGAGTTTTGATTGAAGTTCATCGTATTCCGACGCGTTCGAGATGGACGCGGTCGATTCTTTGACGAGCCAGTCGTTGATATCGATCGAACGCATGATGAGATGCGGAGCTTAAAAACAAACAATGTCGAGACCGTCTACACCACTCGAAGACTTGTGGAACTCAATATTGGACTCGGTCTCGTCGACCCGCTCGATACCCTCAAAACAAGTCCTCATTCTCGGTCAACCAGCATCGGGAAAGTCGCTGCTCGCTTCTGCACTCCTACAGAAACATGTCGACACCCCCACCGACTTTGCGCTCGGGTACGACTGGGCCGACGTACGGGATGACGGTGACGAAGGTGCATTCTAATATCTCTCTCTTGTCGCGGACACTGAGTTTTGGTAGATACGTTGGCGCGTCTGTCCGTGTACACCGTACCGTCGGACGCAGGAGCCTACACCGGCCTGCTACCCCATTTCTTGCCCCCGCGGACAGCGCTGCCCCACACGCTCGTCATGATAGTCCTGGACTGGACCCGTCCGTGGACGTTCGTCGAGGATCTACAGACGTGGCTTAAGTGGGTAGAGGACTGGGTCAAGGCAGACGGTTCTAGGGAGATGGAAATTGCGAGGGAGGAGAACCACGAACGACGTACGTCCTTTTTTTGGTTCGTACGCGCGTCCAATCTCGACGTCGAGCAGTACAGGCACATTTACAACACTATACTGAACCAACCGCCGATTCGTTCCCCGCCACGTCCAACTTAACTTCCAATACCGTGCTCCCCCTCGGTCCTGGAACGCTCACCCACAACTCGGCTGGGGTACCGATCGTCGTCGTGTGCACAAAGGCGGATCTGATCGACGAAGGGAGTGATCTCGTCGGCGCAGGTGCATCGGGAATGGGTCCCATGGTAAAGGGAAAGGGGGGCGAATGGGAAGAACAAACGGATGGCGTCATGCAAGTCCTTCGTACGGTATGTCTGAAATGTAAGTCATCATCTGTCTCGCTTTGCGTGTCCCAACTCGAATGATTAGACGGAGCTGCGTTGTTCTATACGACTCCACAACCCAGCACCCTCAACGTGCTTCGACAGTACACTCTACATCTCCTCTTTACCCCTCCAGCACCCTCCCCCGGCCTGGCTGGGACAGAGGCACCTGCACCAACGCGAAATCAATTCGTGTTCCAACACCGACCGAACACGCTCGACCGTGACCGCATCGTCGTGCCCGCTGGTTGGGACAGCTGGGGAAAAATCGGCGTTTTGCGCGAAGGATTCGAAGCACGAGTTTGGGGCGAGGCATGGGACACGGATCTTGCCGACGGATCAGAAGCGGAGGACGCGGGTGGAGCAAAGAAGATGTACCGGTCGTTGGTGCCTGATCAAGGTGCCAAGGTAAGCTCCACACCCTCATGATCGCCAGTGCACGTTTCTCATTTCGGCGCCAAAAGCCACCTCCGTTGCCACCATTCAATGCCCCGATGGCAGAACAAGCGTTCCTCGCGAAGCACTATGACGAGAATTCGAAAAAGCCAGATCGAGATCCACGGGGAGCCTTTCGCAACCCCGTGGAGGCGACGGCGGGCATCGTCGGTCCACTTGGGAGCAGTAGTTTCAGCCTGCCGCACGTGGAGAAGGCGTTGGCGGACATGGAGAGCGGGCTGGGCGGTAGCAGTGCGCTCAATGCAAGCGTGAACGGGGACGCTTCGCGTCGTCTCTCGAGGGGGAGTGCGCGTCCTACATCCGGGCTTGGTGCGGCGAGTGGTCCGGTTGCGTCAGGCACCGGTCGGGCACCGACATCGCCGACCCTGAGTGCGTCTGCGAGCTCGCCGGGGGGGCAGACGCAGCACGAGGTACTGCAAAACTTTTTCCAGAGCTTGTTGAGTTCCAAGGACCGAGCGGGGGCGAGCGCGGCTGCGTCTCGTGCAACAAAGGATGATTAGTAGATAGGGGTATGTCCTAAAAAGGTAATAAACAGATGACAACAAATGGATTGAATTTTCGCACGGGCGCTTTGCCCCGACATCTGCCTCGTTGCAGTCCCCCGACGACCCACCAAAAACGAACGACAACTATGGGCAAATGGTACGCCACACTTCATTTTATCATGCCCGCTCACCGCCAACATCATCCAGGACGACACAGTGCTACGATGATGTCCTAAGCGCGAAAATGAGGAGCTTGGTGTGCGCTGCATCTCCTCTTGTCCCTTGGCAACCACAGCTCATGCCCCTCTCAGCTCCGGCGCCATCAAGCGGTCAAGGCTAGAGAAAACCGAGCCCACGATCACATACGAAGCGTTCGTAGAAGATCTCGACCGCGGCGATTCCTTCACCACATCGCTCATCGAAGTTCTCGTCAAGGTATGCGTCGCTTCGATATGCCACATGCATCCTGGACTGATTGCGTCACTCAGGAGGTTGCAGAACGCCGTTATCGCAATCACGCGGCCGATCGAGGCCTCATTGCCGACCGCACGGCACGCTCCCTACGCAAATTATCCAATCCCGCGTCCGTCTATCGCGAGCGTCCTCCCGGTCGAACCGGTGTCCGGCGTGGCGTGGACCTGGCCGAGTACCTTTCACAGCCACCAGACGAACTGGACATGGACGAAGACGACGACGAGCTGGGTCCGTATAGCGCCTTTGTGCCCGTCGTCGAAGGCACTCGCCTCAACACGGAGTTGTACGATGCATATCGCTCTCAGCACAGTTGGTCGAATTCCTCGACACCTTACTTTATGAGTTTTAATCACACA
Source organism: Leccinum angustisporum (assembly GCA_038091055.1). Taxonomy (NCBI): domain Eukaryota; kingdom Fungi; phylum Basidiomycota; class Agaricomycetes; order Boletales; family Boletaceae; genus Leccinum; species Leccinum angustisporum. Next base: position 3,118 of record JBBPNU010001221.1, read on the forward strand.
TCTCCCCCGATATCAGCCCCTCCTCACGATGCGGCGGTCAGTGACAGAACACTACCACCGCTCGTGGATCCATCACAACCGGCGAGATCGAGCGTTTGGCCGCTCTCATCGTCGTCCGGGTTTTACTCGACGTTGTCGAGACAACCCTCTATCCGCCGACCTGGGCGGAACAGGATGTCGGACTTTAACGAGTTCACAGCCTCGCGGCGCAATTCAACGCGCCCACTTGCACAAGACGAAGACCACAACGCACGATCGGAATCACCAGCTGCCAGCGGTGCTGAGCTGTCTGCGACCGGTCCACGTTCGTCGACTGCCCAAGCCAGACGGTTCTTCCCGTTTGGACGGGCCCGTCGATTCGAGATGATACCGACGCCACGACCGGCGACGAGCATGGACGATTGGTATTTCCCGACTCATTCGGGCTGGACGAACAACTCGAACGCGGCTGAACGGTGGGGGACCCCGGAGGACTCGTCGACGACGGCCGATGAACGTTCGCAGGCGCCGCGTTTGAGACGTGGAGGGTTGCGTGCGCCGGAGTCGATGTTGTCGCGGCATGCTTCACCTGGGATTGGTGTGCCTACGATTGCGTATCCGACGCCGGAGGAGTTGCAGCGGGCGACGGCCTCTGCGACGGTGGCGGCTACGACGACAGAAAATAGAAGCGATGGAGGTGCGGAGGTGCAATGAAAAAGCAGGACTATCAGATCCATAACCAAGTAGTATTTGTATCTTTTTTTTTTTCCTTCTTACTTATGCACTGTAACCGTCCGGAGGAATGATATTTACGAACAATAGAAGTTGCTTATGTAATGTGTTTCTTTCTTCCATGATCAAGCGACGAGGCCGACCCCAACCCCACGGTCGCGAAAGGTCACCAGAAACAGAACCACAGTCAGTGAACGCTTCCGACGCAGAACGGGACGGACAAGATGAGGACAGGTCACTTCCGTGTGTGCTTTCCCGTCCGTGATACAATTGTGTTGATCGACTTGCTTGACAGGCTCTCGGAGCTCCTCGAGCTGAGACGGTTACGCAAGACACGGCAGGGTATCGACGTGCACAAGTTGTCGAGCGGGGATGTGAAGAAGAGACGGCGACGGAATGCTGAGGAGCTTCCCGAGGAAGAACAAGGTGGTTTGAGACAAGGTGCGGGTGCGGGCGCGAGTACGAGTGCAGATGCAGGTTCGGGTTCGGGTTTGGGCGACAAGACTGGCGACGCCGACAAAGACGCGGACTCGGACGCAGACGCGATCGCCAAAGCCCGTCGTTCCGTCCGTACGAACAATTTCACACAACAGACGAATACGCTCGACGTCGACAAACATATGTGCGTTTCCGTCATCTGTGCGTCTGTTTTTGTGTTTAGTTTACCGCGAACGATCACACAGGATGGCGTATATCGAGGAAAACTTGAGGATTCGACGTCAGCAGCAACAAGACGAGTCGGAGGAATTTTCGTCTCGCGATCCCAAGGACGAGTTCACGCTTTCGGAGCGGTGGAAGATCGAGAAGAAGACGGCGGATGAGGGGAGCGTGACTAACAGTCTTGCGATGTTGACGGCTATTCCAGAGGTCGACCTCGGTATGGAGTGCGTCGTCGTCGTCTTTTTTGTTTTGGTGACCATCACGAGTCTTACTCGAAACCGCACGTAGCTCACGACTCCGAAACATCGAGGAAACCGAAAAAGCGAAACGTCAAGTGGCTGAAGAACGCAAGGAGCGGAAAAAGGTGAACAATGACGAGGAACATCTCGTTGCGACTCGATGTACGTCTCTTCCTGCTTTTTGGTCTAGCGAGCCGCATCGTTCATGTACTCGTGGAAGTCTACCGACCGCACGTCAAACAAAAATCGGACGTGGAGATCATGCGCGACGCCAAGTTGGAGGCGATGGGGTTGGCTCCTCAGGAGGACCGTCGACCGCGACATGATAAGCCGCAGATGGCGACGGACGAAATGGTACGTTGGTCGGTGTGATGGGTTCGGTCTCGTCCAATTTGATCATATCTGACTAGGTTATGGAACGGTTCAAGAAACGTATGCGGAGATAGGCAAGTACTTAGCCGAGGTGGGCACAGGATCGTGAGGAGCGACTTCTTTCCTTCGTTCCCCAGTAGTATAGTCGCTCTTTGTCGTAGTGTTTAGTAGTCACCCGACAGGTTCTAGTAGTCGTTTTGGTCCGGAAAAGCTGCTTTTCGCCCAACCTTTCTGGCACAATGGCTGCTTCTATATTTAGTCACAGTCCAAATGTTTACTTAAATGGGTAGTCAAAATTTAAAATATTGTATTCACATTTAAACCAGGGTTACTAAATGTTAGATAAATGTTAGTGGTTAACATTTAATCTTCGTCACTAACATTTAATCCTTGTCACTAACATTTAATTAACCATTTGGACTGTGACTGAATATTGATGCAGCTATTGTGTCCCTTTCTTGTAGGTCACACCACCCTCATGCACTATCACCCCTTCCTGAGCTTGGTCACACAACACGAACACACAGATAGATGGATGTGAGCTTATACTAATTGTGAGGTAGCAATCAGGACTGAAACCATTTTGATCAACTCATCAGGCCATGTGATGTGTGACAAACTCTAACAAAATTTCAATTTGTCAGCACTCAAGCTTATCACAAAAATGGCAGCAAGCATGGTCCATCTCCTGGTCCAATGTAAGTAACTAGGATGGAGAAATTAGATCATAAATTTTAAAAAAAGTATAAATACTAATACTTAGCATTTTTGGAAGGTGATGACATGGAAAACCCCAACCTTGCTCTATTTGGTTCAGCTCTAGCCTCTAGTGCATCTCCCTCAGTGGCTTCAAGTTCTGCCAGTGGGGTGTTTTCCTTGGCATTTCCAGGGAGATTGAGACTAGAGATAATGGGGGATAGGATTTCACCAAGCATATATTCTGATGGGGCCCTGAAGATAATATAGATAGCAGCTACTGCCAGCAATACCACAGCCCATTGCAGTCGACGGACTGACCTGTGGCAATTTTAGTCTCACCTAGTGGGCAGTGTGGCTTTTGCACCCATGTTTTATATCTGGTGCATGCACAATCAAGAGTTGCACATCACAGAGGTGTGAAATTATCTTTGGAAAAGTCAAATAATTGCCATAGTATAACATGTCCCAACAGTAGGCAGAATAGATCTGGTATGTCAGATTTCAGTCGCCATTATTATGCTATCTTAAAGAATATATTTTCTAACAAAGAAGTGGCTCTTGATCATAATCATATTTCTGATATGTCCACAGTCCAGATATTGGCTTATAATGTTGACCAACTCATAGGAGATCTTGTAGACATCTAATATTTTTTCTGATAATATCATAATACTATTAACACTATACATTCTCTGAGCTTACTGAATAGTAAACATCATATGTCAACAATCTAACATTCATGGCAACAGCAGATAGAAATGATTAACAGTATAGAATAGAAGTTATCTAGGCCATCAGGCACATCATGTCTGTATGGTTTGCAAGGAATGGTATTGCCAAAAGACAATGATCCATAATGGTATACTGTCATGACAACCAGTGTGTGCTTCTTGGGTCAAGAAAATACAGATATCCAGCTTAACAACTGGCATCATGCCATGACCCCAATGCCATGCTCCACCCTGCACTGCTGCTGAATCAGACCACACTTTCAGTTTCTAATAGATAATTCTGATTTGCTTGTCTGGGCAAATTACTAACTCAGCCTTATGTATAATTGGGGTGGGACCAATACATGCCAAAAGGATATTTGTTGGATGAATCATGAGGGGCTAAAGAACATGGCTAAGATGGACCATATTATTTATTATGGAAGACCCTTGTAATGTTCAGTCTCGGCCAATGCAGCCTCCAACTGATCTGGTCTTATCAACAGGTGGCATTCCCTCAAGAATTTTGTTCAAAACCCATGTGAGATGATGCTAACCACTGCATCATCATACAAGCTGTGTGGCTCTGGTGTGTTTGAGCCAAAAGAAATGGTCCATGTGCTTGCTGTACTGGGTCAACACTTTGCACTGGACATTAGTACATTCACACAAGAGGCATTGCCAGATGCTACACATAAGAACATGCTAGTAACAGGATATAATTAATACAATTTTTACTAATCTGCAAACAGCATGGGACAGTGTTGTATAATTTTTTCTGGTGAATAGCTGTGTCATATTGTGACATGGTAGTATTAGGTAAGATATTACACCATGTGACAGGCTAAAACAAACTAGGTTCTAAAACTATCACACCATGTGACACCCCTTTAGCTTGGTCACACAACATGAACACACAGATAGATGGATGTGAACTTATACATTGTGAGGTAGCAATTAGGACTTTCAGGAAACCATTTTGATCAACTCATCAGACCATGTGACACATGACAAAGTCTGACAAAATTTCAATTTATCAGCACTCAAACTTATCATAAAAACATGGTCCTTCCAATTGCCTGTGTGAGGCGTCTGAAAAGTAACTCTCTCTTGCCCCACTCTTGGCCGACTGTTCCTGCCATTGGACAGCGGCCGCATGCTGCTTGGTGAGGCATGCGGCAAGGCCGTGCAGTTCCTCTTCAACCTCTACAGTATCACAATCATTGGCTTGCTGAAGCAACTAAACTCACCCTAGTCAGACCGCAGGCACAACCCATGCGGTGGTATGTACCTGCTGTGCCCCCATTTGCATGTGAACCAGCTCCGGATCCATCCATATCGCCATCATGTCCGGCATAGACAACAACATCAGGGCGTTGGGGTCAGCCCTGCTTGACATGCCTTCTGCCGCCTTCTTGTACCCCCTTAAAGTTAATTTATAGATTTGCTTGGAAAACAAGTACCCTAGTGCACCTTGAGGGAAATCATGCAAACCATAGAATTCATGAAGAAAATGTGCCAAGGCCAATGAAACTTGAGATTTGAATGTCGGGTGGTTGAGATCCATCTCCTGGTCCAATGTAAGTACTAACTAGGATGGAGAAATTAGATCATGAATTTTTTAAAAGTATAAATACTAATACTTAGCATTTTTGGAAGCTGATGATGTGGAAAACCCCAACCTTGCTCAATTTGGTTAATCTCTAGCCTCTATTAGTGTATATCTTTTGACACACTACTAATTGAGAAGGTCAACTCTGGAATGATCAATTTGGAAGAGTGAGCCTGTGAATTGGCTAGCTAGTTTTTGTGGCTTTTAGACAATGACTTTTTTGTCTACTGTGTGACACTAAGAAATGGTGCTACTAGAATCCCATCAACTTGAGAGGGGCATCTTGCTGAGTGTGGGCCCACACTCCATCACTAGGTTTGTGTCAGCCACCTATATGATCAGTGGAGAGTTGTTCATTTATCAAGCTATCCACTCACCTTCTTTTCTGGGATCAACCAGCTTGTGCTTCTTACTGTGTGACAGGGTACCTATGGTCAACTGGCTCCAGTTCATGTTGGATCCATAATGGTGCTGCCACTGTCATGACAACCAGTGTGTGCTTCTTTGGTCAAGAGAACACTGACATCCAGCTAAACAACTGGCATCATGCCATGACCCCGATGCCATGCTCCACCCTGCACTCCTGCTGAATCAGACCACACACTCAGTTTCTAATAGATAATTCTGATTTGCTTGTCTGGGCAAATCACTATTTCAGCCTTATGTACAATTGGGGTGGGACCAGTCATCAGGCAAAAAGAAAAATCCCTGGTAGTAACCCATTTGCTAATACTTACTACTATAAAAACTAAAATGTACTACAGTAGTAATCAGACACTATGGTAGTAAATAAAATGGAAAAATGTACTACCATAGTAATTATCACACTTGGTAGTAAATGAAATGGCTTGGAGCTACTATATAGTTGATGCAATGACAAACTGATCTATGGGGGTCTAACCATCTAGCTACCATGTAAGTTACTGTGATATCTATTATATTATGCTCCAGATGTCCACTTTTTGTCTGTTCTGGCTCTGTGCTGTGTCACCTGCACAGCACACTTGTGTGGCATTGTTTGTTGTCACATTGTTTGTTGGGTGTTGTCGATGTGTTCATTAACATCAACATCACGTCGGCGTGTCATTGCGTCGTTGCTGTTGTCGTGTTCATTGATGTTGTTCCTTGTGTCATTGTCGCACCGTCAGTCAGCATTGCGCCCTCGACACGTTGTCGTTGTTGCCGCATCGACGTCTTCGGCGCAGTCCACTGATGGTGTGGACAGGGTCTAGCAGAAGGGTCAGAGAGGGTCAGAGAGAGGGAGGGACACACACATGGGAGAGAGGGGAAGAGGGGGGCACTGGTTGTTGCACCATCAGTCGGCTATACATTCTCCTACAAACTTGTTAACATTCAATGCCCAGGAACTTCACCCTTGCGGCCGCACGGGCATCTACAAGAACAATATAATCCAGCTTGTCATCAGTGATGTGCTCTTCAAGAAGAAAGATGATGAGTGAATCAAATGGCCAGAACATTATGATCCATTCCCATGGGTCGCACTTGCGCTGACACTCATGGCGGTGAGTACTATATGTATGATGATTGGACGTCCACTACTTAAATAAATAATTAGATTGAATGTGCACTTAACAAGTGGACAACCGGAAAACGCGAGGCAATTCACTTCACAGAGGATGTGTACAAGCCGTTGTTCAAGCAACACCTCAAGACATTAAACTACTTTATTTTGCCAAGGATTCTTAAAGAGGTATTTGACAATGGCAGGTAATTTGATTGATCTACAACACTCTTGTTCAATGCTAAATTGGGCAAAGGTTGAATGCAGGTGTCAACAACAATGAGCAGAGCAGCCTGCTCGCGATCACTGATGATGTAAATTGTAATTGGTGATGTAATTGAGGAATGTGGAGAGGCGGGTACTAGTAGCCATGGTGAAGAGAACGAGGAAACTGAGGAACAGGAACAGAGTGGCTGGTGGCTACAAGAGGATGATCAGGTAGAGCAGGATGCTGAGGATGAGATTGAGATTGAGGGGTCGTATGGTGATATGGACTAGTGTCATACCAGTTTTATGGTGTTGTTGGTGTAGTGTAGTTGTTGAGCGCACTGACCGCACACGTGACAAGCCGAGATGCCAAATGAGGCACCGGCACACGCCGAGGTGAAATAGTAAATAGCGTATATAAATCTCGATGTCGGAGTTGG
>JBBPNU010001222.1:0-10286 GCA_038091055.1 Leccinum angustisporum
TACTGAGCGATCGTGTCCTCAATTTCTCCGAGCTCAATGCGCTGTCCGCGAAGCTTGATCTGCCTGTCAGCTCGTCCACAGTACTCGATGTTTCCGTCGCTTCGATACAGCGCGATATCTCCTGACTTGTAAATCCGCTCCCCAGGAACGAACGGATTGGGAACGAAAGCGCTTACGGTCAGTTCAGGTTGATTGAGATACCCGCGAGCTGGATGCCACCAATGTAGAGCTCTCCTTCCACGCCAACGGGAGATGGACGAAGCTGCTTGTCCAGAATGTAAATACGGCAGTTGGGGAGTGGACGCCCAATGACGCCAGCGAGAGCCGTGGAAGTGACGTGGCAAGACACGCAGTCGACCGAAGCTTCTGTGGGACCATACATGTTCCGCAACGTGACGCGTCCAGACCAATCTGCGATCAATTTTTTCCAGAGCGCCGACCGAAGCAAAGAGAAATACCCTCTGAACGCACCCAGTCGACGCGTCCTTCCTAGTCATACCACCTCACGGGAATCGTCTTGTACGACAGCGAGCGTTGGTCGAAATCATTTTCGACCGTGCTCTCGGTCAGCTTGCTCACGTGGACATGCAGCGTTCGCCTTCGCTCCGCGCTATCGCAGTTCTGTGAGGTCGTCTATCCGAGCGGCATGCTGGTCGCCGTCCGCGATGTCGTCAAGTGTTTGGAGATCCCAACGCGGATGATGACCATGTAGAACGTGATGGAGATGATGGGCGTGACCTAGCAGCAAAGCGATAACATGTTAGCGAGACTCGTCACTTGTAGCCAGGCAAGGCACCACGACTGACCATATCTAGTATTGACCGTTTGTTTTACTCACGAAGTAGACAAGCCCGACGAAAACGGCGAGGGAATAAATCACGCCCGCGTCGAGGATGATGCGTAGAATCGGTCGCAATTAGGACTGTTTATGGCCACGCACCCTTTGGGCCCTGTGGTCGACATACCAAATACGGAAGGCCAACAAAGCTGGTGTTTTGGGGAAAAAATGAAAAAAAAGGTCCAGGATGCGGCGAAGGGTACATACAGGTGGCGGTCAGATTGATTGTCAACGCCATCGCCCAGAAACCTGTGATACATTGCGAGACTGTCCCGTTGAAGAGCGCCGCCGTCCGCGTCAGAATGTACGGGCTTGCGATTCCGGTCACTATGGTAAATCTCGTCAATGATTTCGGTCGTCTGAAAACATGGGTTGTTACGTGCCAGCGAGACCGCACCAGAGTAGCACAGGCAAAATCATGACAAGCTTTGATTGCCATACGCAGTAACAGCGGTAAATCTGCGCAGTTTAAGCCGTCAAAAAATGATCACCTCGACAGCAATGAGGCTTACGGCAACGCCATCTCCAATCAGCGTCTGCCCGGTATACACGAATATGTTGGCTGTAAACGTCCATTGCGAAGAGTCCGCGAAGAACTCGATGGGTCCCCCAGGATAGGTATCCCGGAGAAATATCAAACCGGATATGACCCTTATGATAAGGATCAAGAGATGCTGTATACGCACAAGTTGTCAGCTTCTGCCTGATACTTGTCCGGGGAAAACGGAATGAACGCGCACCGTTGTACCAAGCAACGACAACGTACATGCTATCGTGACCATTGTATAGTTCACACGACTAGTGGCCCGCTGAACGAGTAGGGTCCATATGGTTCCTCCGAACATCAAGAGTGAGAAACCTGGTGCCAAGATGGTTCAATGTCCACGCTTCTGATCGATCGATCGGCCTTACCATAGAGAAGACATTGACGCGGAGAGTGCGAAGGGCCTTGGGAATATCGCCTAGCACGAGTTCCTTCCTCCCCGTAACGAGCGTTGCACCGTGCGCAAGCGTCCCGAACACGTCGACAATGAAGGGATCGAATGTATACGCCAGCGAAGGATGTACGCAAGGCTCGATGGCGAAAGCCCTTCGACGTCAAAGTTCTCCGGGATGAATCTCCCCAGTCGCTTTTGATAACTCGGGTCGTCGATATATGCAATCTAAATGATCCGACACCCTTTAGAAAAACGTCATCCCAAACTCCGATCGAACAATCACGCACCAAAACTTTGGACGCGAGACTCTTTTGGAACGCTCGCGAGTAGTTGGACGTGGTTAACAATACCTTGGCACCACATTCAGCGATTATGAGCTCCATTCGGGACGTCGGGTCGTCCGGATCCAACGGCACGAACGTGCCTCCAGCCTTGAGCACAGCCAAAACGCCAACGATCTGACTGATGCCCCGATCGAAGCACAGCGCGACGACGTCCCCCATCTGTACCCCTTGCTGCACCAGTTATCCGGCCACGCGGTTGGACAAGCTATTGAGCTTCTCGTACGTCAACGACTCGCTCTCGAACTCAACAGCGGTCAAGTACGGCGTCCTATCGGAGGTGTGTACGTTCCGCCTCCATCGTCACCTATGTTCATTGCAAAAGGCAGCGCGTCCTACGTTGCAGACACTCTAACGTACGAACCTCGGATGCAAATTCCCTTCGATGACGAAAGCACGAGCGTCGTCTGAACTGACGGAGGTAACCGAGGGGTTTGTGTAGTACAGCCGTGTGGAACTTAGTAGGTAAGTAATCACGTCGACGGTGAAGAGAGTGAGCGAAATGGCGTACTAATAACGACCGTAGACTCACACCCAAAGATTGAACAGCTGACAAAACTAACGAGCTAACAGCCAAATATCAATTTCCATCGGACAGCTTGTCCCTGTCCTGCATTGGCGAGTGGGGCGAAAAGAGAGAAGAGGAAGTCAGCACGCCGTCCAACCGTCCAAAACGAACTACAACGCGACCTGTCCGAGTCCCGAAAGTCGCATCTCCAACCACACCGGGTTCTTGTCGTTGACGCCCACCTGCCGTTTGAGCAAACTGTGGTTGTAAACGTGACGTCCGCGTTGGCATATTCGACAGATACCAACTTCGCCGATCTGGTAGAACCGGTGTCGACTTCGCCCACCACGCTGGCCGAGCCGTTGAGCGAGCGCAGGGAAGCTCCGACGCTGAGCTGGTTCGAGGATGCGTCTGTATAGTAAGTCTTGAACTAGTGGAGTATGATTAAGTTGACGCAAACCTCGTTAGCAACCGCGCCGACCTCCTCGGTTCAGACAGGACGTAGCTTGAGTCACCGGGCTCCCCCCGCGATGCGCCGTGCACCAGCGATCACCTGCTTGTTCAAACGACGGTGAACAGCTGGAACAGCGGGATTCTTTACTCGCTCGAGTCACGGCTTTGGCGACCAGGCGGCACGTGGAATACAGGACGGCCGTTGTGGCGTAGCTGTCAATACCGCCACTGAGAGGAACAAAGTACCCCAGAACGAGAGCGTCGGAGGTAATCCCAGAGCCAGCACGCAGGTCCCAATCTGTTAGGAGAATGTTCAGTCCGGTTACATAACTTCCGAACGGCAGCAGAGACTGACGCAATTCCCGTTTCTGTTTGTGGAACTTGGATGGGTACATGGTAGCTTGGGCCTGGCAACGCGAGGAAGCACGCGTCTAGGCAAGCAAGCCGGACCTCGTACAGGAGCGTAACGTCCCGCTCTTGCAACCCCTCCTCTTGTTCCACGCGTGCGACGACGTGTAAGTTCTCACTTTCAAGTTGGGAATTTCTTGGTTGAGCGCCATAAGCTCGTGAAAGTGCGTCGTAAAGGGACAAAAAGTCTGGGTGTTCGAAGCGACGCATCTATTAAAAGTATGACGTCAGCGCATTGCAATACAACGTTTGAGAAATTGGAGTACTCTGAGATCGACCACGGGAGCCCGAAATCGTCGTAAGTCGGTGTTCCTTCGGTTTGACAACGAGCGTTTTGGGGTTCAACGGGCTGCATCACGCTCAGCAAGGTTCATCAAAGGTGACCAACGAGTCCTTTGGCGCAGACTTTGACGAATCAGTGCTCTGCATTGAATGAGTAAATGGAGGCAAGTAAGCCAACTCTAGTAGTAAGGGTCAACGCAGTCTCCGGCGTTCCGAGTCAATACGAGACGGCTCTCGCTCGCCTTCGGGTCGCGATTTGCACCAGCAATCAAACAAAGAAACTGCAAGTGGCTTACCGTTCTCCGGGACGCTGGGTTTGGCCCGTGGCTCCGTAGCATTTAGCGAGAACGTGCAAAACTGTAAGCACGAAGACCAGAGTAGGCCGCCGGCGAAGCACCAAATGCGAACCTAAATATTGTACGTGGCACGTGCCCAAGGACGCGATCCAGTTTCCACGGAGCTGTACGACCTGCTTCACAAAGTCTGGACTTTGTTCGTCTCTTGGTTGTCTGTCGCAAAGCTTTCCGAGTTGTGGATGTGCCATGCCAGTGACTCGGAGGCCGAGGCTCAAGTCACGCGTCACCGTTACACTGTGGCGCAACCACATCTTCACGATCTGAGCGAGATCTGAGATCTACCTCTCAGAGCCCCCTTTTGGTCAGCGACCAAATCTCAGATATATCTTCGGATCTTGTCCGTTTCGATCGCTTCCCACACGTCCGGAGCTTGAATTTCTGAAGTTCTCGGCACGCAGCACCGTGACTTTGCGACTGAGACAAAACAAGAGTACTAGAAATTCTGGGGCGATGGTGCAGCGTCTGGGGGATTGTCACTGTCGGCCATATCGCAGGCCGGCGGGGGGTATTAGGGATCTATTTACCATTTTCTGAGGAATACATCGATCACGGAACTTCACAGACGATGACGGTGCTGGCACGATAATGAGAGTACAGGGACTTTGACCCCGACGCCCTTGGCAGAACTGATGTGGTGTTCAAGTCCTGGTACAACGACCTCGCGCTACCAACCACCCACTTGCACCCTCCATGCAACTGATACTGCAGACGGACGTAGTCGCAGCGCCCGGGTAGAGACGTTTATCCGTAGCAATGGGTCTTGCATATAGCAGCGCGGCGACATCGGGCCCAGCCTCAGAAGCTGCGGCAGGAGAGAAAGACTCTCCTTTCACGTTCGAACCAGACCACGACAAGGAATCGTTGTCGCAATCCAACGAGCTTTCTTGGGTTCCTCTTGGACTATGCCACGCAGATCGCGAATCCATGGATGGGCGAAAGTGAGCGAGAGCCTGTCCGAAGTCCGAAGTATTCAGCGTGACGGGACTGAGCACAAACAACGCCGCCCTCGCATCTAGTCCAATTTGCCTTCGGATAAACGATAGTCGCGTGTCCAACGATGGATTGTTCAACCTAAATTACATGGTGAACATGGAAAAGCAAACACGAAAAGAAAGAACCGCACCGATATTGTCTGCTGGCTATCGAGACGACGCTTGATATCTCGCTCGCTCGTAGTCTTTTTGCGCTGGGCGATCTCCGCGCTCAGCTCCGTGTCTCTCCTCCCTTCCTGCTCTGCGGATTCACGATCGAGGTCGGGTTGATCGAATGTGGAATGCGAGGTCGCGCTCGGTGCTTCGAACAGGAAGATGATCATCACGCTAGGGAGAAATCGTGTGTTTGCGTCGGCATGTCGGTGCTGTCAAGCCGTGGGGATAGAGGAACGGGGTGAGCGGGAACAGCGGGGAATGTGCTGACGTGTAAGAGAGGTCTGCGGGGGAGAGTTTGCGAGGACGTTTTGGAAGGCTTTGGTGCGTTCCGGTGCCCAAAGGGAGGGGCGGCATTGAGACTGAAGAGTATTGCGAAGATACGAAACGAGCCTCGGGCGCGTTTACATAAATGGATCCTGCGGTTTTGATGAGAGGCGCCGGTTGACAGCTGAGAACGAGATCTGAGAGTTGGTGGGTCCTTCGACGAGGCCAGCAACGAACATCAACGTTTCAACAGCGGGACATCTCAGCGCTGCCAGTGCTTCAAGTTGGAGCCTTGGACGGTGCGCCTCCGTCACCGAATATTACATCACACCAACTTCGTCTTGAATCCCAATCTGAGGTGTTTCCCAACACGCTGTTCCGAGTCTGAACGTAGTGCGGATCGCTGATCGTGAGTGTTAGATTTATTCCGCCTTCGGTGGGAACGATAAGCGCACACTATCTATCCCAGTCTCCAGATTTGTGTAGAGAACTCCGAGGGTGACAGCTAGCTCAACATATTCCGAACGTAGTTAGCTTCGGTTCATACAAAGACCACAGTGTGTAGTCTAGGTCTCAATACATTTCTCCCTCTCTGATGACGGCAACCCGATCCACAAAGGGCACAGTTCAAGAGAGGAGTGCAATGACAGCAAAAACTACAATAAAAGGCATAGATGTACCATACAGGAACGACGTCAGTCAGGCTAATTAATCATAAGCAACATAATCCTACACATGTCACTGCTGCAATCACGATATCTCTATGACCCCGACACGGATTTCCTTCGCAGAGCTGATGCGGCGTTTAAGCCCAGGCAAGACGATCTCGTGCTCAGCAGCGACCCGCTTGTACTCTCCATGGGATTGTTGCTCCAGCAAAAGAGCATGGAATGGCTGTTGCAGATGGACGACGAGCTGCAATGCCCGGGTATAGTCATCCATCGTGGTGACAGGTCCAGCATACAAGGGAGGAGCGGCCGCGGTGGGGGCAGCTCGAGACAGAGAATTTGTTTTGACCTCCGAGTCCGAACCAGAACACGAGTCCGACTCGTCGCCATTAACCAATGCGCTTCTCCAACCGACCTCGTCTAGTTGACCACGGAGGTCGCGGGTCCAGGGATGGGCGAAAACGAGCTTGCGCGGCTCTGCCAACGAAACCTTGTCTGACGTCCGAAATTCTACATGGCCAATCCCCGACACCCGAGCATCGAAACACTTTCCTTCACCGATCTCGGCATCAAGTTTCTCGACGAGCTTCTTGACTGGGAACAAGATACATGGGAGGTATAGTCTTCGGCGGACAAATCGCGCTAATGGCAAGCGCATGACTTGGGTATAGACGAGTATTGCCTCCATCTGAGACATCGAGCTTTTTTATTCCGAGACGCGCTCATCCATTTCGGCGTCTTCAATGGCGAGCGAAGCTTTCGGGGGTTGAGGATGAAAGGAGAGGGAGGCCGGGAGACAAATGAAGACTGTCCCCTCTAGCCAAACACCGTTGCCTCGCCCGAACAAGACATCAGCTCCTCAAACAGTTGGCACAACGCTGCTTCTCCTCCTTTTTCGCAGTGACGCTCGAGAGTAATGATTTCCTTCATCGTATCAGCCGCGTCATCATAGCGTTCCAAAGCATGTAGCGCGGCATGCCTTCTTTCGTGTCCCCAGGGACCCTGGGGGTCTGCCTCGATTGCCTGAGTAGTTGAAACTCAGTGTTGGCACATAAGAAGATGGAAAAGTCGTACGTCATCAACATCTTTCAATCCATCCTCCCACAACATCATTGTTGCGCGAACCGTGCTTCGTTTGACCAACAGACGCGCGGGGTTCGAAGGATTCAAAGACAATGCGGCAGAGTAGCGTGAAATCGCCTCTTGTGCATTCTTCGATCGCATCGCTTCATCGCCAAGGTCTTCTAACATATTCATGCATTGCTGAAGGTGCTACTGGATTTCAATACCAAGGCCATCGAAGTTCCATCCAAAAATCTTCGAATACTGTGGGTCAGGTTGAAAATGAAGTGAGAGTAAGCAGCTTACAAGCGAGACGACGACCAGTTCAGGACAATCTTGAGGGGCAACAGGTTCCCCTGCGCGCCTGAGCCATTCCGCAGCCCTCTCATGGCCTCCTTCCTCCAACGACATACTTGTCAGTATGATGCACATTCGGGCCTGAATACGACGGTCAAATGGTAGAATTTACATACCTGGACCGTGATATATATAATCTTGTCATCCATAGCATCAATCAAATCTTCGACCCGCAGAATAGCTTCATTGTGTCTCCCACACTGGAACAGGACGATGGCCTGTATGAAACCAAGTATTAACGCAAATAGCGACCAAAAAAGTAGGTACGTGCCTTGATAAGCAAAACAAAATTACTTTCGGGCAAGGAACCATTAGTGAACACGAGGTCAAATACACGCATGGCAGCGTCGTGGTCGCCATTGGCCGCGCGGGCTATTGTGATTGCAATCTGACCGATTGTGGACCACTGAACCTCGACAGACTTGATGTGCGACGGTTAACGTGTGACAAAACTAAAGCCAATTGAAAGGTTACCTTTTTCGCATCATCTATGGCCAAGTTGTATTGTTTTAGTCGGGACTGTACGAGGGAGCGATGAGCGAGGCATTGCGAATGACGAGAAGGATCCTGGTCATCTAGGATATTGTTTGTTAAGACTTGTTCGGTGCGAGTCAAGTCACCCTGAGTCCAAGCTTCAAGATTTGCATGAGTGGAAATTCTGATACATACCGATCAAAAGTGGCGAAATAAACATCGTTTAACGCACTCACGACGCTGAGGAAACAGTAGGAGAATTCACACTTTCAGATTCGTCAACGTTTAGCAACAGAAACACTTACATCTCCTGTAAGGTACGAGTCCGGGAGGACACCAAGAAGACTCTTCACGGTGACCCCGTTTGTTTCGCTCGTGACAACGTAGGCGCCCTCAGGGGAGAGCGTCATGGAGTAGACATCACTGGCGCGGTTGAATATAAGACCAATTTGCTTGTACGTCGAGGCATCATGAAAAGACAGCGAGGTGCTGTTGGTAACGGCGATAGACTTTTGGTTGGACGATGCTGCGATAGAAGACATAGACGTGGAACTGCTACTGGTAGGAAGAGGCCACGTACCGAGCAACTTGACCCTAAGGATGTGTCGAAACACTTGGCCTCGTTGGCCGGCGAAGAGGCGGCGTAACTTTGACAGCCATCGGCTGACCAGGCAAGTGGTGAGGAGACGCCCTGCATGAATGAGCATGGGATGAGTCGAGCAATTGTTGACCGTTGTCGCTGTTAAAGATTTTCATTGACGTTACGGTCGCAGTGGCGAGACGGCGGGCGTCCGGAGAGAATTGAACTGCAACCACTCTGGAGTCATGCTGCAGTGGGCCCAGGAGTCGTTTGCCTGTGGTAGTGCTCCAGGTAAATACGCAATTGTCGCTGAACCCACCCGTGGCAAATGTTGTCGAATGGGAAGAAATATCAACCGACAACATTACGCCTGCCAGTGTGTGACCGTTTGGACTCACGATGTCCAGAACCTTTGTATGAGTTTCCGCGTTCCACACGCTGGTATACGGATGTGAGGCCAACCCGCACACCAGCCATTTTCCATCCCTTGACAGCGCGATGGCATAGATAGTGCACCCTGCTTGAATTGCTGAACCAACCTGATGTCCGTCGTCTACTTGCCATCGGCGAATCATCCCTTCGGCACCACCGCTAAATACCTGCTTGCTATTCGCAGTAAAGCAACTTGAGTATACCGTATGTCCACACTGAATTTCGGTTACTTTCGAGCGATCTGACAGGTGTCGACCAACAGTTATCGCAGGCCGGGGTGTACTTAGTAGGGATCTATTTACCATTTTTTTTTAGGAATACATTGATCACGGGACTTCACAGACGCTGAGGGTGCTGGCACGATAATGAGAGTACAGGGTCAAAGGGAATTACGTGTTCCTCGCAGTGTTGTAGGCTCGAGGTGCACCATGAGACTAGTCTGGTAACTTATGTACCACAGACCGAACGCCGCATCCAAGAAGAATGAAAACATCAACATCCTATTCCTTGTCCATCCTGTGTATAACAGGGAGTGCCAGGATAATGACACTCTGACGTTGCAGACACATGTCTGCATCGACTCTGCGACCACAATATTTCCACAGCTTCGACCCCGACGTCCTTGGCAGAACTGATGCGGCGTTCAAGTCCTTGTACAACGATCTCGTGCTCAGCAGCCACCCGCTTGTACCCTCCATCCGACTGGTGCTGCAGACGGCGGGTGTATAATAGTCTGGGTGGGTAAGGGAGCGGAAAGTGGGAATAATGGACAATGAAAGCAGGAAACCAATCAGAGGGAATACACGCAAGATACAAGCAAGCGCTATGAACACAAAAAGTTAGTGAAAGGACAGGAAGGAAATCGAGAGCTTGTAGCAAGCGATTGGAGAGGTATTGCTTTATTGATACAGCGATAAAGATATGACAAAAAATGACACACATATCTTCGTGGGTTGACGTAGAGGGTATCGGGTGGTATATCATGTTGGTCGACAGAGCCAAAGTTCATTTTGGAGGGGGTCAAGGTCAATCAGAACTCGTCCATACCAACGAAAGCGCTCTCAAACAGCATGTCGTCGAATCCCGGGATATGGATCGGCTCTGAAGAAACGTCCAGGCCAGCAATAGCAACAGCCGGTACGCCGAGGTGTTGCGTCGCCAGGGCGACGGATAAGCC
>JBBPNU010001223.1:0-10283 GCA_038091055.1 Leccinum angustisporum
TCGCCCGGGTTGTCTCAAGCCAACCCTGCCATCCACGTCACTACCAGTGGGCTCACCCTTTCATCATTTCTATCGCCTATCTGGTCATTACACTCCATGCACGTGCTGTTTGCAGTGGCAATAAAATAATTACGCGGTGCTGCCCTGTTCAAAATATTTTGTCTGCTAGAGAAAAAGAAGCTCTCAATCAACTTGAAAGTTTCATGCGCAGTGAGCTGAGAATAAAACGCCTGGTCACGAGACCTCAACTGGTTTTCGTGAGGCTCTGCGTACTACCGTAATACGAATAGTCAGATTTCGCAAACTGGCATGTCAGCGCTAAACCAGGCAACTCTTCAAGTTTGTGTCTGTGGTCGTTCCTTTACCCAGTCCTCCTCCTACACGAAACACTCTAAAGGCTGCCAAGCAGGCAAGAAACGGTTGTCTGATGTGCTGGCACGTGCACAAGAAACCCTTCGAAAGAAGCGTCGTGTTCAAGTTCCTGCCCCTGACTTGGAATCCTGTCCTGGGCCTACCGGTGGTACAGATTCGGATACTACATCAGTGCAAGTTCAAAATTTCCACTTAGAAGGTGCTCGATCCGCCGCTGTTGACCACATAAGAAATGTTGTAGGAACTAATGACTCGGATCATGTTGCGGTACGCACATTTCCTTTTCAACTTTTATCACGGGGTAAAGTTAATGCTTTTGCCCAGGTTACTCGAAATGAAGGACACCCAGTTCAGACCAGTCAGGAGATTTCGCAGGTGGATGATTCGCTCCCTCTGTCGCTCCGGAGGGCCCGTCGACCGAACAGGCAACTTCCACAACGATTCCGGGACACGCTACCTGAGCTCCCTCTCCCTCTCCCTCCTCCCGAGGTTCTTCAGGCCATCACTCCCACACCACCAACGCCACCTACCCCGCCGCGAACTCGATCTGTCTCGCCGGCTTGTTCCGAGTTGTCGGCACAGCAGGGATCTGCTCAGCCTCAAGTCCGTCACCAGACGTTCAGGACCCAACGGAACTCATTTGGTTTGTTCCGAGTGTACAACAGCAAAACACTTCCTGTACACGATCCTGAGGATACCGAGTCGCTACTACACTACCGAAGTCGACCCTTAACTCGTACTATCGCTGGTGTAACTCCTAGCTCAGAGAATTTCTTTCACCCATACCCGAATGAAAACTCTTTTCGCCTCGGAGATTGGTACTGGAACCAAGGCGGAACGAAGTCAAGGCGAGACTTCAAAAGTCTCCTCGACATCGTTGGGAGCTCGGACTTTCAGCTCGACGATATTCGGAACACCAATTGGACAGTCATCAATCGCGAACTGGGAAACATTGCGGAATTTGGTGATTGCAGCTCTCAGACCGTTCCTTTCACCAACCCAAACGACTCTACGGCTATCTTGCCCCATGCCGAGTGGATGAATAACGATGCTGGGTGGAGGGAGAGGGACGTGACTATTTCTGTGCCATTTCCGCGACGCTGTGCACATCCAGGACCAAAAGATTTCAAATGCTCTCTCTACTGCCGTTCGTTGATATCCGTTATGCGAGAGAAGATCCTGGATTCTACTGACCACCACCGCTTTTATTACGAACCATATGAACTGCGTTGGCACCCTCCACATCAAGCTCGAGACATTGGAGTACACGGCGAACTGTTTACCTCTCAAGCTTTTCTTGAAGCACATCATCAGCTTCAGCAAATGGAAACTGCGCCTGGATGCAATCTACCAAGACGAATCGTTGCGCTCATGTTTTGGTCGGATGCGACGCAGTTGACGTCATTTGGTGACGCAAAACTGTGGCCATTGTACGTATTTTTTGGAAATAACTCCAAGTACGAGAGGGGCAAGCCATCCGCTCATTTATGCAACCACGTTGCTTATTTTCAAACTGTAAGTGGATATACTTCACCAGGATGCTTTGCCTTGAGCTTTGATCGGAACACAACAGCTGCCAGACGACTTCAAAGACTTCGCATCGGATTATGCCGGGGACAAACTCCCCAGCGACTCGTTTTTCACGCATTGTCATAGGGAATTTTTCCATGCACAGTGGTCAGAGATACTGGATGATGAATTCGTTCATGCTTATGAACATGGTATTGTCGTGAAATGTATTGATGACGTTGAACGGCGGCTTTTCCCGCGGATTTTTACATACTCTGCAGATTATCCGGAAAAGTGCGTTGGTAGCGATTACAGGTATCACTATGACTCACTCAACGATTAGGGTGTTGATCGCAAATATACGCAACCTTGGGGCGTGTCCCTGCCCGCGTTGTACCATTCCGAAACACAGGATAGGGAATTTAGCAACAGCGAAAGATATACTCCAACGACGAATACTGACGCGCAAGGACTCTCAGGACAGACGCGACAAAATCTTTGCCGCACGACGCCTTATCTACGAACAGCATTATGTCGTCGACACACCG
The DNA here is from genome assembly GCA_038091055.1 of Leccinum angustisporum. Classification (NCBI taxonomy): domain Eukaryota; kingdom Fungi; phylum Basidiomycota; class Agaricomycetes; order Boletales; family Boletaceae; genus Leccinum; species Leccinum angustisporum. The sequence continues at coordinate 2,430 of JBBPNU010001223.1, forward strand.
CAGGTCGAAGCTCTTCTCAAAGAAGAATCTATTGTTCCAACCAAGGTGATTCCTCATTTCTGTGCCACTTGCCCTGCTCACGCTGCTTCATTCATTCAGAATGCCTTTTCTGAGAGGCTTCGTCGCCTGGGATTTGACTTTTTCTCAATGCTCGTTGTTGATCTTCTACACGAGTTTGAGCTCGGTGTTTGGAAAGCGGTGTTTATTCACTTGCTGAGAATCTTAGATACTTTGAAGGGCGACAAACTTGCGGAGGTTGATCGGCGGTAAGTATAGTGGTAGCATTCCCCAATCTATTGCTCAACGTAAACCAGATACCGTCAAATTCCCGCTTTCGGGCGTGCTGGAATCAGGCGTTTTAGGCGGAATGTGTCCGAGTTGAAGAGAATGACAGCCCGTGACTTCGAAGACTTATTGCAGGTGAGCGCTGCAGACAACTTCTACTTCTACTTGCTATCTTCTAATGCTATGAAGTGTGCCATCCCTGTTTTCATCTGTCTTCTTCCTGAGCCACACGATCATCAAGTACAAGAGCTTCTCTTTATCCTCGCGTATTGGCATGGATTGGCAAAGTTGCGGATGCACACGGATGAAACGCTGCAAATTCTGGACGCTGTCACACAATCCCTTGGTGATAAACTTCGTAAATTCGTCGCGGTGACATGCCCTGCGTTCTCAACGAAGGAACTGCACCGTGAAGCAGAGGGTCGCCGAAGACGCCAGGCTCGTGATAGTTTTAAGCGAGGAGATGTTCCACAGAACAAAAGCTCTTCGTCTACGGTAGGTCGCCAGCCGAAGGTGCTTAATCTTCAAACATACAAATTGCATGCCCTGGGAGATTATGCCACCCAGATTAGACTCTACGGGACCACCGATTCATATTCAACTCAACTTGTACGTACTGTCGTGTTGTCAGATCTCTCTGCTGTTACTTACACTCATGGTTGCATGCCAGGGCGAGCTTGAGCATCGTACCAGCAAGGCGCGGTTTGCCAGAACTAGTCATAGGGCATTTGTCCCCCAGTTAGCTTCCATTGAACGACGCCAGGTCCGCATCCGCCGCATCCGCATGCAAAGAGAAGCATTGAGAGCAGATGATTTAACTCCGAACATGCCCGAACAGCATCACGTCATTGGTCAATCTCAGAATAATCCAGAGGACATACTGTCTTTTGTGGGAAGGCATTCCGGTGACCTAGCTGCAAAGGTGGATTCTTATCCGCCAATACTGAGGGCTTATCTGACGCGACTCCTTAGGATTTTCTAGCCAAACTGAAGGGACACATTTTACCTCGAATTCGCGAGATCCACCAAGGCTCCGAAATGCAGCCTGAGCAGGAATGGGGTTGCTCTGCTATGGCAGATAATACCATCTCAGCATTGAACCAAGTGGTTTTCAAAGCAAACCGCATGTATCGTCACGCATTGTGCCGCGTCAATTACACGACCTACGACCTCCGTCGCGAGACGGACACCCTAAACCCTTCAACCGATCACCGCGACATAATGTTATTAGCTGGCGAGCCTGATCCAGGTTCAGAACGCCATCCGTTTAGTTATGCCCGCGTGCTGGGCATTTATCATGCAAACGTTATATTTGTTGGCCCGGGGTCCCGAGATTATCAGTCAAGACGACTGGATTTCCTGTGGGTAAGATGGTTTGAGCCTCCGGAATCACCCGCTGTGATAGGCTGGGAACACTGTATCCTCGACAAGGTGAAATTCGTACCAATGCATTCGACAAATGCATTCGGATTTGTTGATCCAGCGGACGTTCTTCGGTCCTGCCATCTCATGCCAGTGTTTGCTGATGGAAGGCTACATCCTGATCGCATCGCTGCATCTCAACTTGCTCGCGATGCCGACGATTGGAAATATTATCATATCAACAGGTATGGATGCCTCTATTATTTTGTGTTCCGCTCATCAGCCCAACTTATGGTTTGAACAAGATTCGCGGACCGTGACATGCTCATGCGTTACCATTGGGGCCTTGGTGTCGGGCATTCATATGCTCATACCAAGAGACTGTCGGAAATCAACCCTTATATTTCTTCCATTGACCAGCATGACGTACGTCCTCTGCTGTATCTCAAGAACATTTGACTAACTAACAGGACGTGCAGGACTCTAGCACTGCCCTGGATGTAGATGATCTCGGGCTGTCTTACACTACTAATGCGTCTGACGAGGCGATGCATGATACAGATGGAAAAGACGACAGCAATTCCCTTGATTCCGACTCTGACTCTGAGGGCTCCAACGGTTCGGATTGCTCAGACTCAGATGATTTGATAGCAGCCTTGTATGAGTCTGGAAATTCTGACTCGGAAGAGTACCAGTTCTAGTACCTGTGTACAACATTAATTTATTATCCACTGGCATGACAACTAGCCTGAACCCGAGATCAGTGGCAAGGAAATTGAAGACACGGCCGTGCCAGTGAGCGCTAAATTGTCAACTTAGGACTCGGAGAATCCCGCACGCCTTGACAATTGCTGCCAATTGTGCGATCGTCGACTCAGAAGGACATTCTCAGTGACTGTTGCCCTCGCTCGCGCCGAGGCGATAGTGCCCAACTTCAAGTTCATATGGCATTGTTTCATTTCCTTCCTCCGGGCCAACGATTAGCAGACGCATCTCAACAAAGTTTGTTGCCGCCTAGACTATCCTCGTGCATTGTTCCTGACTCGCAGTTTTACAACTTGCCAAGGGTCAAGCTGACGTGTGTCACAGGAATCGAAGTACACTTGATTCGCGGTGGGATTATCGTGTCGCATCTCTCCGTGAGCCATCTTCGCGCTCTCCGCACCAAGAATCCTTCGCAGAAACTCGTTGGCCAGTTGATTGACATTGGCGGTCACGGTGGTGGCACCGTTGTTGGTTCTTCTCGTTCTTTACCGTTACGTGACTTACGATGGATAGGTCACAACATCGAGCTCATTGATAAACATTTTCCCGTCTCCCAATTCCACCTCACCGACCTCATCGACCCCTGCTCGGAAGAGGTTCGTTCGCAAGGGCTGGAGCCACATCACCATATTGTGCCAGGATGCGACAGAGTTCACCCTCCCCGAGTGGTCTATCTCCGATCCAACATCAGCTTCATTACACTTAGCAGGCTATTCTCTTCCATGGTATATACGTCTCTCTCATTATTTCTAAGCACTAATACAACTCTCCCCAACCTCGTTTATTGTTTTTGCTGTCCCGAGAAAATCTGGCCTGTCCGCTGTTGTTGAATTTTCCACATCGGGATGCCACTGGCAACCACGAGGTACTTAGCGGGACTAGCAAAGAGTGCGGTTGACTCAGCTGTTAGTTCTTCCAGATCTGGTTTGACTTCTATGTCACTCGAATCCTACTCGGATGACAGAGACACGGTGAAATGCTGTCACCGTGGGTTCCGCATGGCAGTGCCGACGGGAACCCGAAAGGGTCTCGCCTGCCAGCACCACCTGTGGGCATCACCTCCCTTTCCCTTTCCTCCGTCTCCCTTTCCCTCGAGCAGGAAGTATCCCTCCTCCCCACTCGTGCATCCCGAATTGTGACCAATCCATCCGGGGTCGAGCCCCATGCATGCCCCCCTCGCCTCTGCAAACCGGCTAACTCCCCGCATAGGGCGTAACACTGGAAGCTGGTACCCTGAACGGCCTCGGACTCCGGGCAGCGGTCGGGGTAGCGGTGCCCCCTGACGAGAGCTTTCGCAGGCTCGAAACCGCTATCTCCCGCTCCATTACCTGCCCCCTACTCGTACTGTACATCGTCGCCCAAGCGTGTCGGTGGTCCGCTAATCCTCGGAGAGGGGCGTCAGACGCGCTTTCACAAACAACACAGGCTTTAATATCCGCGTCCGTGTCACGGTTACGCTGAGCCCTGGAGACGCCCATTTCTTCTTGATTGCCAATGGTATTACTGAGAACTGCGTCCGCGCCGTCGTGGAGGTCGCCTTCATTCAGAGGCTGAACCCCGCCCTGCCGCAGTTGCCGGCGGATGTAACGGTTGTGGAACCTGCTGGACAACTTACCATCCGTTGAGTTGTGCAATCATGTGTTCGCAAGAATTATACTACAGGTCAGTAGTATCTGTCATGCCCAAGTTCACCCTTATTTGACGTAAGAATGCGACGCAGGCCATCGCGCCGACCAACAACAGTATGACACAAAGAGGCGACGTGACGACGATGCAACCAATGATGACGACAACGCCACAACTCCCACCCGACAACCCATCACTCTCCCGTGAGCCATCCTCGCACCCATCGCATCCCTTGTTGACACCCTCTTAGTCCCACGTAGACGTCCTGACGATCGTGCACAACCTGATCCGCGACATGCAAGCCCTCGAAGCCGCCCTCTAGTACCGCTGGGTTCCGCCCAAGCAACACCCGACGACGTCTCCAATTGCTACGTCCAATTCGCCGTCAAATTCAACGCCATCGTGGGAGCCTTCCAGGGATACATCCCAACGACGTGCGCACAGACGACTCAGTGAAGACGGCCCCATCCTCTTGTTGATCCGGTCCGTTGTAATATGTTGCAGTGCGCGCACTGTGCTTGCAGCGATCTGCACGCGATACCAGCCCAACTCTGGTTGGCACCGGATTATTGTCTGGGCGAGAAACCCTCGACGATCGCGCTCGATCGATATCTACCAGACATACGGAAGCTGATAAGCAAGCTCCTCCTCGGTCTACGGGCAAAGCAGTCTGCATGGAAACACGCCGCTGCCGCCGCCCGTCCGCCTACCAGAGCGTCGAACAGATCGTACAGCCCTGGTGCTGGTACCCGTCTGTCGCCTCCTCTGACTCTTTCCCGTGACACGCCGTTCCCCGCCGTCAAGTACCGTGTTCGAGACGCGGATGCCGACCATACTGATGTGTTTATGTGGTTTCCTTCTGTTTCGTCCTTGGATTGTTTAAACTGGTGCGGCCCTTGACGTTATCACGAAAAAAAAGTCCCGACGCTGTTTCCCCGTAGCAGTATGCCCCATAATTCAGTATTTGCGTCTCCTCCGTCTCGTAACGAGTCATCAGTTCCGTGCTAATATATTTGAATGTACTAGATTGCCATCCGAGAACGCGAGACTGTGATCACGGATTGTTGTTACACCAAGAGTCCAAGACACTCATTCCGTGCCGTCACGTTTTGTCGAATACCAGACAAGCTTCAAGTTGACTCTGCCAATATGAGAGTCGCGCCTTTCCACGGATCGGTGATCTAAGATATGCAAGTTACGAACAACCTCAAATTCCGGCAGGCCCGTTATGATGCTCAATGCCCCGTAGTCAACTCTCGATCTCGCCACCTTTGACTCAGACCTGTTCATGGTCAGCGTCAATGCATGAAGCGATCTTCTTTGTTCGATTTGACACCACAAGTTGCAAAAGATAATACATCTTTGCAGGATTAGAACGACTTCAAGGTGCCTATCGATGCTGTAACTTGAACGTTTTTTAAAACGCTACGCAACATCCATTGCCGAACATCAGACAAATAACTTCCATCTCGCCGCCTGGGCAGTCTAGATAACGGGGTAAGAATGCAGGGTACGCAGCCCGAGTCGCAACATATATAGCTTATCCAGGACCCACCAGTGCTGCATCTGCACTACCGTGACGGGGTCGTTCATCGCTATTTTGTGCTGTACCAATCAGGCACGCTGTCCTATGCTTTTGGTCCCAGGCAGCCCATCTGTGATCGAATCATATTCTTGCTAGGGAATAATGACATGGGCTATACCCCCAACCCAACCCGCACCCGCACCCGACACGGGTATTACCCGCAGGTCGTCCTCACTCCTATCGCTCTCGCTCTCTCTTTCTCCCTCGCCCGCTCTCTCCCTCTTCCTTGCCGTTAACATGTGACGGCAACAACAACAACAGCTCGACTGCGACTGCGACTGCGACTGCGACCACAACGACACGAACGACGAACACGATGGCCATGATATTCCGTCCACGTCCCGGTTTCCCCCCCATGTTCTCTCTGACAAGACGACGACGACGCGACATCGTCGTCCTTCCCTGTCCTTTCTCCCGACAAGACAACGACGACATCTTTCTTATCCCCACCACCTTTCTTGTCGCTCGGGTCCCCATTCCTGTCCCTCCCTGTCCTCTTGCTGACAAGATGACGACCTTACCCCCACCCTAACCTCGTCCATCCTCGTCCTCTTACCGACGCGAAGAGGACGACTTGACAACGCGAAAACGACGAACGACCCTTGTCTCCACCCCCGTCGCCTCAACATGCAGAAGTGACCACACACCGTTGTTGTTGCATGCGGACCCTGTTGCTGTTTCCTCATCCCCATCCTCTTCCTACATAATACCTGCGCAGGTTATCCGCACTCTTGACGGGTTTTACCCGTTGGTCTGCGCTTAGCGTCTTGCTCGCCAACGATACGAACTCAGATGCGACGACCACCCGACGACGACGACTACTTTTCGACGACTACAGGAACAACGGTTACGCCAGGACTCGACAACTCGACGACGAACGACGTGACGGCATGTCACATCACGATGAAGACAACGGACAAAAATGACGATGACGCCTCGCTGCGTCGACTGGCACGACCATAACTTGAATGACACGACAACGGCGCGAACGTCGACGGACGACGCGACATCAACATCGACGACAGGACGCGACGACCGACGCCCACCATCTTCGTCCCAGGCTCGTCCTCCCCATCCCCCGGGCCATTTCCATCTCCTCATCCGAGTCCTCTCACCCAGCATGCAGAAGCAACTGGCACACGACGCACACAATGCGCGTTATGCAGTTGCTCCTGCACGCTGCTGCTGTTGTCAACTGTTAACGACAATGGCACAACGACGCGGCGTTGACCGCGAACGCGAACGCGAACATGATGGGGATGATGTAATGGCATGACATGGCATGACAATGAATGTAACGTGCCAGTGCACCTCTGCGATGTGACGACACCATGATGATGACGCAGCGTGCTGGCAACACCACGGTGACCATGCCACAACAATGATGAAATGTACACGGAACTGTCTTGTACCCATACTACTTGCTACCTGTGCAAGTTACTCATACCACAGAGTGGCTAGTGTAACATCATTCAAAACTTTGAGAGTTTGAGAGAATTTCAGGTGACATCCGAGTCAATTAGTATCAGCACAATACTGAGATTGATATAGTATCACTGACCTAGAATTCGGAGCTGAAATCATATTGATAATACATTGAGCCTTGAAATATCATAGTTGTATAAACAGTGATTATGTCTTCACCAGCTGCTACTAATGATATATCACTGACCTATAATTTTGTGCTGAAATCACTCAGAGAGTAAGATGACAATGGTACTGATTTCTGCCTGGTCATAGATCATTGAAGGCAATCTCTGATAAACATTCTTCATCTCAGTCTAGGATTATCTACAGTGTGTCATCATGCTGTCCTTCTTGTATATCAATGACAATTCATTGAGCCTTGTCATATAATAATTGCATAAGCTCATCTTAAGTTGTCTGGAAATATCATTTCTTCATCAACTGGTACCAGCATGATATGTCACTGACCTGGAATTCTCCACTGAAATCACTGTGAAAATAAGATGATAATGGTACTGATTTCTGCCTTGTAATAGATCATTGAAGGCAATCTCTGATAAACATTCTTCATCTCAATCTAGGATTATCTACAGTGTGTCATCATGCTGTCCTTCTTGTATATCAATGACAATTCATTGAGCCTTGTCATATAATAATTGCATAAGCTCATCTTAAGTTGTCTGGAAATATCATTTCTTCATCAACTGGTACCAGCATGATATGTCACTGACCTGGAATTCTCCACTGAAATCACTGTGAAAATA
>JBBPNU010001224.1:0-10279 GCA_038091055.1 Leccinum angustisporum
TAACGATTACGTGTTCTCCCGGCGTTGTGCCATAGCGCTTTGGGGCTTGCCGTGAGGCTACAGTCGAACTTCCTTCCATTCAAAATCCTCCGCTGTTCCCGCTCACCCCTCCTCTACCACAACGGCTTGATAGCAACGGCATGCGTACGCAACCACTTGTTTGTCCTCTTCCAGCGCATGTCTAACTTCATAATAATAATGACATGTCTAAGGCACTGAGCGCGACGTCGCGTTGCCCACTCGAGGATCGATTCGTCAATCCACAGAGAAGGAACGGTGGAGAGACACGGAACTGAGTGAAACCACCAAGTGCAAAAAGACTACGAACGAACGAAATATCAAGCTCACCGTCGTCTTGCTCGTAGCGGCCTACTGCTACACGTGACACGTGACACTCGAAGCATGTACTTCGAGAGCGCAACTGACACTCTCAAGCATCGTCCTATAATCCACCGCCTCTAATTCCAATGGGCTCTGTCAACCCTCGCCGCTTCGACCCGGAGGATGAACGGTCCGATTCGAGTACAAGATAGCCTGCTTTGCGGAATTCGGAGGGTGAAGCCGAAGTGGCGTGTCATACTCTTTCGTGCGTTTCACAACCACTCAAATTACAATAATACCAAGCTCTATCTATACAAGAACGAGAACGCGCTCGCCCTCTCCTATCATAACCTATACCTATACATGCGCCGCTTTGCCGACTTTCCAAGTTCCCGTGGTTGGGGCATCGGTGATGAGACCTTTGAGTATTGGAGTTGGATGGCATGGCAGCAAGGTTCATCATATCGTGTCTCAGACCTAGACATCGTACGCTTACAGAACTTCTCTGGCAGGGCTTCGGTTCCACACTCACGTTTCCGGCACATACCCCAGTCCCGCGGGAACCGGGTGCTCCGTCCGATATGGACGTTCGGACTCTCGGATTGAACCCCAGTCATGCCCTGCAACATCCGGGCCATATTACTACATAGCGGCACGTTCTACCAAAGCTAGACGCGAGCGGTTTTCGGCGAGCAAGAGTACCTCGCAGAGAGCGAATGCTGCGCCTGGATATGACAGACTTGTTATAGTTGACATGTGTCGGCAGCTCTATATGCGATCGTACGAATCATTCAAAAATTACAGCTCGCCTACGAGCCAAGGACGGTTAATCTTGTGGATCGCGTTTCGAATCGCGCAAACATATTGAGAGTCGAGACGCGAGGGCTGTCGATATGAGGTTGGAAAAGGGCATAGATAGGATGTGTTCCTGTGGTCAGTGACCTGGCGCTGACCTCAGTTGTGGAAGGAGTTGAGAGAGCAGATCGCGTACCTCCGTGGTGGGGACCAGCCTGGGCAGGGTGCATTTGGCCACATCGCTGGCGAATACGACGTTGGGTACTACGGGTATGTTCGTCCGAGTCTGACTCGAGTGAAAAAAAACAACCTGACAGTTGTGTATTGTAGATATGCCTACTCGCTCGTTTTCGCTGAAGACATGTATTCGACTGTGTTCAAGAAGGCACCGCTCGATCCCAAGTTGGGAAAGCTTTACCGAGACAAGATTCTCCTTCCTGGTGGGAGCCGAGACGCAATGGATCTGCTCAAGGTGTGTTAGATACCTTGCTTGAACGTATGCACCGAATGTCTGACTGGACCTGGTTTGCAACAGGATTTCCTGGGTCGCGAACCGAACCCAAAAGCGTTTGTCAACGAAATCGAGCGGTCCAGACGATCTGAGTGAGTTGAAATACGCAAGGGCTGTTATTTCGTGGCGCGCGTACGATATATGTTGATCATGTATTCCCATGATGAAATTCGTGAATGCTGGAACGTTGGATGTGGTGCACTCCGAGTCCCCCGAGTCGCTATAACTTAAAGACGGATTATTGTATATTACTAGTACGCAAGCGACCTAGGGATACATATATAGATAGTGAAGCGCGATGCCACAACTCAAGGCATCTGTTATGAGCCGATAAATATAAATATTTTGACACATCACAGCGTCGAGAGAAAAGGTAGAGAACAAAGAAATGCAGTAATTTATCAAACCAGCTCCCCTAGCCTCGTTAGAAGAGACGATTTCTCTAGCAGTAATTCTTGGTCATCAGTCTCTTCGAGAGTCGGTATGTCCTGCAAAATTAGCTGAGTTCGGACACCAGGGGTAAGAGCCAACAGCGATCACATACCGACACAAAGTCCAGATCAGCGATGGGAGTCTGTTGGAAATGAATGCGTGTCCATGCAGATTCACAGCTAGGGGGGAGGGGGTACTTACCACCTTCGTTTTATACCACAGTTTATAACCGACAAACAGACTGAAAAATACGGGCAAACTGATGTCTGTAACATGCATGTCAGGTCGTTTCTACACAATTCCAGATGAAAGTATAGACTCACATGATGCAACAAATTTCGCAGTATTCCAATCCCAGAATACGGAAATACCGCTTACGAGCATGTAGAAGAATATCCTGCAAACATTGATTTTACAATATAAAACTGGATAGAAAACGAGCGGCATACCAGAACATCGCCCACATGGAGGCATAGGGCTGCAAAGGCGACCTCCAAATGCCACGAGGAACGATCGCTTGTGCTTTCAGGCCATAGTCTGCGTACATGGTTGTGGTTATGTTTCTTTGCGAGGACTTTGCAACTTACAGAAACGCAGGTACGTCAAGTTGAGTATAAACCAACTGTGATATGAAAACATGAATAGTCGATACGACCAAGCGTCCAAATAAACCTTACCCAATGAATCCACACATGGCGGCTGAAAGAATGTCAGTGAGTAATACATTGCTCTATTTTAGGTTTGTCCAATACCCACCCAGACTAACAAACCAGCTACACACGAAAGTCAGTTTAAATTCATCCACGGGGAGGAATATTGCGTACTTGAATACTGTCCCGGATGCTTCGGACACGTTCATGAATGCCAAAAATGAAAACAGCCACTATTGGAAATATTCAGTCGATTTGGCAACTCGCAGAAACTGCGATTGATCATACACACCGAAGAAAGGACTGCCACCCAGGGTAGACCATCCTTGGTACAGATCGTGAAGATTTTGGGTGCCTTTTTCTGCACCGCCAGTCCATATAGGATGCGGGATCCAGAAAACACATATGTGTTTGCGGCAGAGAAAACGCACAAAATCAAGACGGCATTAACAATGGAAGGGAGAACTGTATGCGAAATGCAAGCATAAGCAGCTACCATTGATTGAGTCCCAGAGAGTACGAACCTTTGACGCCTGCTCGTTGAAATGCGATCACAAAGGGAGACTGGCCAGCAGAATACCCAGATCTAAAAGAACTGTCAAATGGGAGGCAGACGGAGAAGGCAGATAATTACTGGAATAATGCTGGATCATTCGACGGAACGAGCATTCCAACCACCAGCACCGAAAGAATCTAGAAATAACTAAGATCGAGAAAACTGGAAACATATCAAACACTACTTACGAAAAAGAATATCAGTCGGAAGATTACCGTCTTCATCGCCTTGATGATATTTGTTCTGGGCCGTTGTGTTTCGGCGGCAGCGCTGTGTATGCATGGTATTACAGACCCGGTCAAGCGATACACAGCTGAGCACCTACATAGCTATCAATTCAATACCGCTGACAGAGAACCCGGCAGGCGCAATTGCAACAAGCAAACCGATGAAACGACCTTTAGCACCGGGTTCTAGTACTATGTGAACATGTCAAGATCTTGTTGGCATTGTGCAGAAAACGACGGATCAAACATACAAGAAACCATGGGTCCCGGATTTTTCCAGTACTGTTCAGGTTGTTAGCAAAACCCATTGTTAGCACCGTAAGCAAGTCACCTGGAAGCCAATCCTTAAGATGCAATGTAAATAATATTCAGAAAACGAGTGCGGAAACTCACCTTTGATGATCAGGGCCTCCTCCAAGGCTGATCACGAGCCCTCCGATTATCTTCACTTCATATGAGTAAAAGGAGTATGAACAAGAAAGGGATTCGGTGACTTGCCAGACCGACCACAAGAATAACTACAAAACCGTTGTAAGCAACAGCACTCCGAAAATCGGTCAGTACATACTTCTCAGCGCCGAAAAGAAGATTTCCGCTGAGGATGATGAGCGCGATTAAGAGAAATATTTGAGAACAACTCACAATTGCCGAACCATCTGATAGATTAAGTGAGGACGGGCCCACATTATAAACAGGGCAGAAAACCTACCGGACACCAAATAGGTTGATCAGAAGGAGCGCTACGATGATTGCCGCGATGTAGATTGCGGTATGATCAGGCTAATAAACGTCAAGATGATGTGTTGATTTGTAGACGGTCACGGTGTAACTGACGTTTGTATCCCAGAACGTGACTATCGAAGAGAAAGCACTGATTTCGAGCGGTATTGCAGTTCCAGCATACTGAAATAGAACTTAATGATGAAGCAACAAACAACTGTGAGACTCACATAGAAATAGTTCTGAAAATATTGCGAAGTATAAGTAAGAGAAAAGACCAAACACTCTAATCACGAACCCATCCAAGCTAAGTTCACATTAGCGAGACGATCACATATGTAATGTTGTACTCACTGCAAAACCCATAGCGGGGTCTAGCCATCGTGCAACTGCATGTGGTTGGTTAAGTGCCAGTGTAACATAGTATCAGATCCTGAGAGTGAACTTGCCAAAGAGCAATAACGATCCAGATATGGGCGCAAACGCTGTCATCTCCCCGATTGATATTATAGTCCTGGATCAGGTTATGCAAGAGCAGCAAACGAGGAATGGGCAGAGCATACGCATAAATGACAGTGCAGACATGGGTATAAACTAAGAGTGAACCCAAAGGGCCACAGTCCCCGAGGATCTGTCCGAGACCAAGGAAAAGGCCAGTACCAATAGTCCCAGCGAGCTTGTGTCGCAATCAGCATACATTACTACGTGGTACCGGATCAACCTACTGCAATCCTGTTCAGGTGACATCAGTATGTTGACTTGGAACACGATAAATAAATGATTCATTACATTTGGATGTGTTGCCTTCCGAGCTGGCGTTTGACATGGTCCAGATTTTTACTGTACACGAAATCACCGGGAGCTGCTGAAGCCCCCGGTTTTTCCTGGACGGACGGCAAAGAGGAATTTGAACCGGTAGTAGGACCGGACATAGTGATCGTGAAAGGAAGTGATCAGAATACGACTGGCTTCAAAGGCCATCAGGGTTTTTATATATTGCGTTGCCTCGATCCGGGCTACGCCCTATTCGGATGACATTGATATTGGCGGTATCCTATCTGTGTGCCGTTCTTTGAAACTATCACAGTCTGAATGGGTCGGTGAATTGAAACGGCTAATTCGGAAAACATGGGCCTGGTAGGAGCGTCGCTTGCGCCAGGCAGAACCTTGTGATTCCAGTCTGTTTGCCGGTCCTGCTTCATAGAAAACCAGCTGAAAAATGAAGGACCGAAGTTCAAGCGATCGTGGTACCAAGTAGTACTAGTACTGCCACAGCGCTGTGCGTGTGTCTGAGTTTGAATTATCACTTCATCGTTCTGCTACTACGTGGAGTCACAACTGTCACATAACCAAAGTGTAAGTCCAACTTTCACGCTTTATCCAGCTTCGTTCCCGCCTCCTTCTTGATGAACAAAAAATCATTTTCAAGCTCAACAGTCTTATGAACCATACTCGTTCAACTGCTGACTTATACTTCTTCAATTCTGATTCGTCCATCTTGCCGTTTTCCCCCCGAAATTATATTGACCCCACTTGTATCACAGCCCGCATCATACATAGCATTTCCTCGCTTCCTAAGGCGCAACTCTTCGGAGGAAGCTCCACCCGTTTGACAGCCTCGTGTTGTTATTGGCGTGAATGTCGGACGACTACTCACACTTGCTACTGAATACATATATGTCGAGTTACAGCTCGAGCTCCCTGTTTCGTTCCTGTTCTCGACTGCGTGGTGTCTCTCTTTCAATCACGTCCCGCACTTGCGTAGTGCCGGCTCCTTCGTCTCCGCCCGCAGTGCCTGGCCCAACGCATTTAAAGCACCGCGTTATTTCATTCGTTGGAGTCGCTAAAATTGTTGCGCCGCTCTGCAATCGATCTATCATGGGCACCACATGATTTGTCCCTCGTGATTTCTTGTCGCTGTGCTGGGTGGGTGGTCCCCCGACCGACGTTCCTTCCGCACGTGTCAAACTGTGATCCGGCACGTAAATAAGAGATAGGCCGTGATGGGAAAATCACCCGGTCCCTGCAGGCGGTGTACGTTTGTAGTCAAAAAGCAAGATGAAAAGGAAAACATGTAGGAAAAGGACATCCAAAAAGCAGGAGGTAAGGAAGTACGGAAGTCGAGCAAGCCTGAGCGAAAATCATCGATGTCGATTTATGAAAGGAACTTAGGAAACGCCAGAGCCACGTAAATGCTGAACAGTGTTATCATAACGCTTCCGCAGCCCGGTATCGTTGAACCTTGCCATCCCGAAACAGATGCGCATACCCGTCTCTCGCCACCATCCTCGTCCCTTATCGACCAGTGACCTCGCACCATACATGCAAAACCCATCACATACGAAGCTTTCTAGGATGCATCACCCCTCGGGCCTCGTATTCAAGTTCGTCACCAATCTACTCACCGCGGAACATCCTCCTCTACTCCTAGTAACCTGCCCGGTTTTCCGCTGCGCAGAACGCGCATCTTAGTTGCTATTTTGACCTGTAGCTACCATTATGGCAACGCATTCATCATTCCATCCTCTCCCAAAGTTGGGGCGGAGCGGTGGTCGCACCGCGCCAGCCTAGAGGACCTGATAAACAGCAACATACCGGAAGTAGAGGCTGCACATGGGTGAAAGCAAGCGCCAAGAGCACCGCTTGGCGGTTCTGCGTGGGTATACAAGTTTCTTTCTGCTGCTCAGCGCTGATCACCAACAAGAGACGCTTGAAGTAAACGAACGAGAGCGGTGAGCAAGTCGACAAGACATTCGATTGACGACTTTAACGAGACATAGCTAGTCATACCAGCGACACAAGGGAGCAATGTCTATCAAAGGTGATAAGAACGAGACCATCCAAAGCAGAATATTGATGGAGACCCAGAAACGAACGATGAAAACGGCGGACCCTCACCCCGTATCGTCACGGTTGACCAAAGGGACCCACATCTGATCAAAATAGATCATCCAGATGATGTGTTTTCGATCGCGTTTCTCGCTGGCGGGAAGGAGGTCGTGAGCGGCGGCAGAGAAATGAAGATTCGACGATGGCGAGTGGAAGATGGCATGGAGGTAGGAATAGCAATGGATGCTGGAAGCGCCGTGTACGATCTTGTCGTGTCACGAGACGGCAAGTGGGTCATGGCTGGGACGAGCAGTGGTCAAGTTGTGGTGTGGAATTCGACAACCTTCGAAAAGGCGAATGACTTCAAAGCACACGACGACGAGGTGACTGCGATGGACGTTTCAGCTGATGGGACGAAAATTGCGACAGGATCGGATGACAAAACGGTCGCTGTCTGGTCGTTTCCCATGGTGGAGCAACTGCTTGGCCCCTTGGAACACGATTCTTTCCTGACTGCGGTCAAGTTCTCTCCGGACGAAAGATCCATTGCAACTGCCACGCATGCACGCATGTCTGTTCGGATCTATGACAGTCTCAATGGCACCCTCCTCGCAAACTTTCCAATTGAAGTCAACACGGCATTCGACCGAACCCTCGCCTGGACGGGCGATGGAAAGCAACTCTTTGCCTCGTGTCGCGATCAGAAGATTCACTGTCTCGACGTGTCCTCCAGGACGATGCTCTCGCAATGGTCTATCCATAGCGACAATCCATACTGCATTATACTAGCATGTGACGGCGCATGCGTGGCAGTCTCTGCCAACTCATCGGCCTCGTTCTGGGACACTACAACACATCAACAAATCGGACTTGTCATTGACTATCCCCATCTCGCCTCGTTCATGGCCATCTCAGAAAACTATGATATGGTGGTTGCGGGTGGGAAGTCAATCACGCTCCGCAATCTGCAAGGTGTCCTGCCGCCATCTTACCTCAAGCATGTGAGTATATGCATTCAAAGACCAGTGTCCACCGTCCTGACATTCAATGTATACCAGAAAGAACTTGTCGAATCTCACTCGGATAGCATTATTGACTTACTGGAGGTACAAGTTCGTTCTTGTTCCTGTTCGAAACACATCATCATAAGGCACAGGTCGAGCTCCCGCCCACAACACTAATGACTGACGATCAGTTCGACTACGACGAGGTTCGTGATCAATTCATCCCGACTTTACTTCCTGGTTGACGCTGCAGAAGGCTCCCTCGCCGGTGTCGTCTGTTCATCATGAGGACCAGGTGCCACCGCCTGCCCCATCCCATTCCACATCACAGCCCCCAGTCCACCTCATGACCGCCCCAGAGATACATTCGGAAACCCCGGGGATACGTTCAGAGAAGCACCATGATAGTACGCCACCCTCTCGATTCCTGCGTATTTTAGGAAGGTGGAAAAAGAGCATCAGAGAACCTGCAGTCCCTCAGCCTCGTCGCCTCGTCGGCATTCAATCTAGGTCAACAGAGAACATAAATCCCTCGAACAGTGCATTTTCGACAATGGCGGAAGTTCACAGTCAACCAGTGAGTGCTCCTTGGAAGGCGAATGAATGTGCTCCATCTAATCTATCATCTTAGCGAACGGTCAGAAGGATCGGGGAACGGGTAGGTGCTCGATTTGTGAATTGGGCGTGGGCACACCATCATTCATCTTTCCTTGCAGAAGAAGTCGAAAGCCAGACCTCGTGCTGGCGGAGACCACGATCGTAGTACTAACACTGCAGGTCGTCCTGCCGATTCTAAGCCGTCGGGCAAGGCAAGTCTTCCGCCCGATGTGGATGCAAGTCACGGCGGTAGTACTAGTACTGGAAATCGTGCTCTGAATGCACAGCCGTCGAGCAATGTAAGTCTTCCGTCAGCATTTGATCACATCGCGACAACTTATGTTCTACCAGGCACGACAAGCAACAGATGCAGATCAAAATTCGACTTGGAGGGTCGATTTGAGGGTGCGCGTACGTTCTTTGAACATGTGTTGCGAAGCTTACAGCAAGTATCAGCAACAACCTGGAAAGGCTACCCTTGCCTTCACATTTCCTACATGGTTGTGCTGCTGCTCGTCAGGTACGGAAGATGAATGATTCTAAGACGCAATGCCTTTTATTTGTTTGTGTGGTCAATGAGTTTGTATCACCTTGCAGAATTAACCCGTGTCGATCAGTGCACCGAGGAATGTCCCCAAGGTGAAAAAAACGAGACGTAATGGTGGACAGCTGCTGCTCACAGAGTGAGACTACCGCATTCCTCCTGCTGCGACGTTCATCGACGATCCGCACCTTGGATCTGGCGCATTCTAGAGTAAAGTCTGAGATTGTCCGAAAAAGTACTTTGAGTTTGTGATTTTAATGGTTGCAGCCACTGGACAGTGGTCTTCGGTGAGTTACCTAGTCGTGTTTGAGGCAAGGGCTGCGAGCGCGCCGATGCTGTAACCTCCAATGCTCCCGAGGAAGTATGAACGCAGGACAGACCAGGATCATTCCGTATTTGATCACATTCGTCCGCGGAACATGTCTCGCTAAATTAGCTCAGCCTATCGGATCTATGAGTACTTATCTCATTTTGTTGATCAGTCTGAAAGGGCAGTCCGAGTCGCAGCACGCCGCCCTCGATTCCGCGGGGATGTCGATGTGACGACGTGCAGCGAGGGAGGGTTCGTGCCGGTATTGTCGTTCGCTTGCTCAGGCTAACCTGCCAGTGTGAAGACTCGTTCGTGGGGTTTAGACTGCCCTCGGCTAGCGCTCAGTGAGTCGGCTCACTGTCACACTGACTCAGTGCTGTCAAAGTTTCTGTTCAAATCTGGGAATTCCAGCGGCGATTCTGTATGGACCGGAGTTCGCCACAATCACGTTTGTCCTTTTTTATGGTTACATAGTAAATACAACTTGCTTCTATGTAAGTAACTTGAAGTAATTGTGTAGGTCCTCAGTCTTCCACAGTATTCTGTACCATACATTACGTCCACCTAAGATGACTAGTCCAATTGGATTTAGTGGGCATAAGTAGCGGTACTCGGGAAAAGGCGTAACCTAGAAGGGCCGGACAACCTTGGAAACTTGAAGCTCTCGGCGATGCTAGAGGGTGGGAGAGCGCATTTAAGTAGGGTTCGTGGCGGTTAGTTGTCTTTGACATTCAGAGAAGGGTGAGGCAGTGTCCAATCCCTCAATTCCGCCATCCTCAAAAG
>JBBPNU010001225.1:0-10272 GCA_038091055.1 Leccinum angustisporum
TCAGATGGTAGGATTGCCCGTGGTAAACAATACACGGACAATGTAACCATTGCTGGTCTTACCGTATGTTCTTACTGTTTGCGAACATCATCACTTCCACAACCGATCAATAGGCAGACATTCAGACCATCGGTGCCGCAACAATATACTCTTCAAGCATGAGAGCATCTGAGTTTCCTCCAGATGGTGTATTGGGATTGGCTTTCCCGTTGTCGTCAAATTTTCATGGCCAGAGCCCTCTGTTTCACACGCTGTTCAATTTAGGAAAGCTGTCTCAACCAGTGTTTTCACTCCAGCTCACCTCTTCTGGAGGCGAGCTGCACGTCGGTGGAATAAACGAGGCGCTTTACATTCATAGCACCCTCGTCTTCACCCCAGTAACGAGTCCGTTCCTGGTGAGCACTGAGCAGAAATGCTAGGCGGTATAGATGCATACTTAAATTACCCTTTCAGGGTCTCTGGGTGCTGAAGATAGATAACATCAAAGTCAACCGAGTAATAGTTCTGACAGATGTAACCGCCATCATCGACACTAGTTCCAACCTCATTCTTGGTGATCGGAGGCGACTTTTGAGGCTGCACCGGGCGGCGGGCGGTAATTCATACCCGGGCGGCGATGGTTATTTCACCAGTAAGTTTCGATTGATTTTTGTACTTTTGATTGACACCCTGTAGTCCCATGCAGGTATTTTCCCCCCATGACTTTTACCATTGGTGGAAAGGAGTTTTTAATGCCTGCCAGGGTCCTTAACAAGGGACACGTTGGACGCCCTCGGTCGCCAAATTGTTTTAGCGGATTTGCGTCTGTGAGGAATAATAGTGAGATTCTTCTGATCATCATTTCCTCTTCCCATGCTGACCGTGACTAGATTTCTGGTCGATCGGGAACATCTTCCTCCAGCAGTTCTATACCGTGTTTGATTTCAACAGCGAGTCGCCACGAATTGGATTCGCACAGCGCCGACTGGGATGAATTTGTAATGCTCGAGCTCGACACATTACATACTACATACTAGTGGTTTTTTCATAAGAGTTCTGATTGTAGAGTTACGACTTGCCACCACCCTACCATTCTGTATTATACTCGACGTCCTTGAGCTTGTCCTCTTCCGAAGAGGGGTCGCAAATGTGTGACTCCAAGCATGAAGTAATCTCACAGTCCCTACAATACCTCGGGGCCTAGCCGCGCGCAGTTCCTACAAATCTTGGCTAGGCAATCATCGGTACCACATATGAACTCAAAATACTCCTTCATCGACTGGCTCGAACGTTGCGTCCGACACCGGCGATCCCAGCGCGAACGATGTCCAGTCTTCTTCCATGCAGTCATCGTGCACTGTTGGGAATGCAATTACATACATGATACATCACGTTCCGAGCGTTGCGGGTGGAGTTTAAATGCACAACGAAAAACCCTCGTCGCTCCGTCCCAACAATTGTGACTGTCCGTTGTTGAGGAAGGATTATCCGAGTTGAACAGGTGCCAGGTAGTATGTGCGTCTCAGATGTTTGGTTTTCGACCCCTGCACGAGCATCACAAAAATAACATCATTAACCACACACTCGCAAAAAAGACGTTGCATAGTCATTCCTCTTTCGTCCCAGAGGAGCAACAACACAACCACATGGGAAATCTGATGGCAAGGGTAGCATCTCCAGATTCTCGCTGATGCCTTGTTGTAAGTCTCGTAATGTAGTATACTCGTTGAAAGCACACGCACGATCAACCGAATCCTCCCAGTAGAGGGTTGAACTGCATCTTTTCCCTCTTGTGCCTTACACGAACATGAGTTCCTACGATATGAACGACGCCGGAAGACCTACCTCGCTCGCTGGCTTCGGATCCGGAGGACGTCCAGTGCTAGCACCGCCGTGGTCTTCGTGCACATCTGACGGAAGAGCTACGTCACTCGATGGTTTGGGACCAGCGGGACGACATCTAGTCTTAGCACCACGGTCGCGCTCTCCGTTCACTAAAGGCCTGGAATTTGACTTCTTCTGCAAGGAAAGATCATAAATCACATCCGATCCGCAAACCCAATGAACAAAACACTGACCCGTTTCACATACTTTGTGACCGTTCGCTGAAATGATAGGTTAGGATGAGGTTCACTTGCCTTTCAAGGCACACACTCACTGGGCGACGGCGACCTTCCGCCATTGCCGAAAATCCCCCATTTGAGGCATCGACATTCTCAGCTGACCCAGATATATTGGTCGCAATGTGATCAGGCTCGGGAACTGCAGGTTCTTTCGTGCTCTTCTTCCATCTCGCAAAAATCCGAAGGAATCGAGACGGCTGCGTACTACCGTTATGTTTCCCTGAATGCATCTCTAGGGCGGAGGTCATGAGGTGGACTGGAGGCTGCGATGTGGAGTGAGATGAGGCAGGCAGTGGCATCTGGTCCTCATAATGAATAGACGACGTGGCCGATGGTGCCTTTCGCAGCATCAGCACGGCAGCAAAGTCAGAATGAATGGATCACAAACCTCGTCGTAGTTGAACTGATCATCAACCGTGAGCGTCGTAGGTGGGAGCTCTACCTGTACCTTATGATGACATGTTTCGAACAGGAACAGGATCGAACTTGTACCTCGAGCAGGTTAACGTCGCCATCTTCGTTGTTGCTGTCCAATTGGGATTTATTTGATCCGATACGTACATTCTAATGGACGTACATCAGAACAGTAGACTAAGATAATGATGTCAGTTCAAAATGCATTAACCCACATCCTTGAGCTTGAGGTATGATGGTGGCAGGACACTAAGCAGATTGCGGAACGTGATTGTCTTGTCACCCGCAGCCACCATATTATAGTTCTCCGATATGGCCATGGACGAGACGGGAGCCAATCAGTGCCCTCGCGACCAATCATCCCGGTAAGGCTCATTGCATCAAAAACGTCACCCATCCACATCCCGGCAAACACAGCGGGAACTCCGTGTGGGAATCGTAAACCGATACAACGAATCAACGATTTGTTTCGAGTGCGGACGCGCGGGACAACCAACACGTTCGCGTGCGAATTTGCAATCTTGGTGATCAATCTGTACATAGACAATCTCCGGGCGGTGGAAGACTCGTTGACGCTGTTGATCAAGATACTATACAAGCTGCGGAACAACCTGGGGGCCGCCGGGCCTGGCGACTAGATATGTATATTTTCATCACCGGGGTGGCAGTAACGTTTCAATTCTGCATATCCTGGCGCTCCGACTCCAGCTTCCTTTTCGTAGCTTGTCGGAATGGTCCAAGATCAAGTGCTGACTGCCCTTTGTTCTTCTTCATAGGTGGCTCGCTAGCATCAGATGTGTTGCCACTCCGAGTCGGTCCCAACTTGGAGGATTGACCCGCCGGAGAGCTACTTCGTGATTCGGCATGATCGGAACGAGTCTCCTGAAGCCGTGCACCAAGTGAGCCATTCTTCGAGGCTTGGATTGCCTCATGCTTTAGCTTTGATTCAAGGTGGGGGCAACTCGAAGCATGTTTCAAGACGCGGGTCTCTTGTGGGTTTCCCTTCCGGAGATGGTCGCATGTGGGAGCAACACAGCGCCACATCTTCTCGCCATCATTCTCGCTTTTCTCGATCAGCTTGTTCATGAGTGTATTGAGTGGGCAACCTTTATTGAAACCAGATTTCACTGGATTTGAGACCGGGGGTGTCCCGTGCGCAAATGAAGTGACGGTGGGAAATGATGCCTGTGATCAGATCAGTACAGCCGCAACGGTCGTAAAGCAATCATAGACCTACAGTTACTGATATTTGTATTTCCTCAGGCTGGCCCATAGTAGTGGCCGTCTCCGAGTCCAACATTGTTGGCAAGTAAGATGGTGGCTATGATTCATTCCATCCGTGTCACTGACTCAGATCTACAGATAATGAAATGGAACCCACCATGGTATTAAACTGCTTGTAAACCTTCAGGACACCTGCTGCAATATCCACACCCCATTTTTTTAGCACGTTATCATTGGGGTGTTTGCGGTGAAAGTGGTCAAGCACGTCAACCACGGCCATGATTGGTGGTCCACATTCGTCAACTGATAAGATCCGATCGCCAGTAGTGCGTGCATTCCAATTTCCACCCAAAGATAGTCTTGAATTGTTCGTTGAGAGCCCCGATTTCAGTTCCCGTTCGTTCAAGGAGCTCGGCATCAAGTTCGAAGTACAGAAAGGGAGTATACTTTGACGTGGTCAGATCTCCAAGGGGCAAGACGTCAGGAAGGTTTTGAAGGACATCTGCAAAAAAACAAATGCTATATAGCTCTATATAGTACCTGTAGCTCTGGTAGGCGCTGTAGGCTTCCCCCAATTATATAGCAACTTTTTTTGCGATATAGCACCATGTAGCACTCCATTTTTCCGTCCAATAGAAGCTATATAGCTTCGCGTAGCACATTGTAGCAGAGAAAGTTTTTTACGATAGAAGCTATATAGCTTCTGATAGACAGTGATAGTATGCTGTAACACCGTGCTTTTATTGTCTGGGAGCTATGTATATAGCACAATGTAGCCCCTCGTAGCAGTAGTAGCTAGCAAATCATCAAACAAACCCGCTCCAATGAAACCTACCCACTCCGCAAGCAAACCCCTCCAACGCCAATCGAACCGTGACAATCAAACCTGCACCGACTAACCACTGAACTGCGCCGACCAACAAATAACCAGCTTCGACCAACGAAACCCCTCCAACTCGAGCCAACAAAACCTCCGACCAACAAAACCTGCACCGTGTGTCCGTGACCTGACTACTCCGAGTCATACTCAACCTCATTATCTCCCTCCTCCTTGATTTCATCTCCCCCATACCCGACCTCGACTACGTCTACATCCAGCTCCACCTGCTCAAACTCATTCAAGTTGATGTTCAGTAAAGGCATCCCTGTTGGACGCCGAGACGACGCGTTCCACCTTTGCAGGAGAGGGTGTAGGGCTAGTAGAAAAAGTCACGGATGGGTCAAGGACAAGGACACGTCGTTGTCATCATGTCGTCTCCGTTGGACCCTAAGACGGCACGTTCAGCACGTACACAGGAAAGGGAGAGGGAGGGACCTGCCAGACACGTCATCGTTGTCGTATGCACAGGAGGGCGGAGGGGCCCAGGTCTCAATACATCTGTTTCAAGCTTGCATGGTCCGAAGATTTGTGTCTACAATAACTGCGTCACTAACATCATTAGTTTAGTTCAATGACACAGGGCTCACCATGTGCCTCACTCGGGGACCATGAACGTACGTGCAAGGGCAAAATACTTACATGTCGAGGCGATAGTAGTCTAGGAAAATTGTAAGTTGTGAAAGCGGAGGTTCAACACACTCTCGCGCCACATGTTTAGGGCCGACCTTTTTTTGCCTTGAGCAATAATGTACACATTTTGCCCGCTCGACTCTCACAACGTGCCCCGGACACCGTTGCCAACCACGCTCTCCCGCGACCGGTGATGACGACACCACGAGTCACGACGGTGACGTGGCCCCCTTGTGCCACATGCGACGATGCGACGACCGTCGACAACGGACACGAAGACGGCGCAGCAGCGTGCCAGCGTGCCCACCTCCTCTCCCTCTCTCCCTCCCTCCCTCTCTACCTCTCCTTCTCTCCCTTGCCCACCCTCCGCCTGACAACGACGATGAAGAACGCAACAACTTCAACGACGACGGCGCAACAACAAACGCGACGACGATGAACGCGACGAACACGGTGCGTGTCCGCCTCTCTCCCTCTCCTTCTCCCTCGCCCATTCTACCCCCGCCCAGAATTCTGGAGAGTTGTGCGATTGAGAATCACAGACGGCAAGTAGCGCATGCAGTCGCGACTGGCTACGAGGCGTGGCGATCGATGGCGTCGTCGGTGTCTGTGCTCGGTTCGATCGCTGGGTACGAAGCACACGACGGCGAATCACCAGGTGGGTCGCGCGTGTTACGATTGGTTCATTTGCGCGTTGTACTGATTCGCTCGAGTTTTTGTCTAGCCACCGAGACGATCGGTGAGTGGGTCATATACAAGAGGTGTGTCATATGTGGTCTCTTGGGGAATACCAAAAGACTGAATCATTTTCAGGTTGTCTGTATCTCGGACCCAGCGTTCTTGCAAGACCTCAACATGGCGCAAAAGCGGTCGTTGATCCATGAAGCATACCAACGGCTCGTACGCGCGTTCCAGGACGAGGTTAAGACGGTGCTCGGTACGTTTTATTGTTTCTCGTTCGTCAACGCTATATGAATCGGGGTGCAGGTATGACGGAGATTGTTATTGTTGTTATGGCGGCACGTGGCGCGGTACGTCGAAGCGTCGAGCGATGGCGTGTCATCGCTGGCGCAGGCTGTTCCTCCGAATCTACAAGCGTCGACGCGGCTGTTGCCAGCGCTGGACGTGAACACATTCAAGGACGAATACGGGAACTTGAAGCGGTTTGTGGGTGCGTTGACGCGGATATCGAGTCTTGATCTGGTGAGTTGTATTCGTGTCGTGTTGCGCAAAGGTTCTGACGTTGCCCCACTGGCAAACAGTGCGGAGACGGTCGGGCGGAATTGGCAGTCGTACCAGGGGTATATTGAGATCATGTCGCGGAGGTTGAGGGATACGGTCGGGCTGCATGATGCGTTGGAGTGTCCTACGACGAGGTGTCGTCGTTGCGCTTGTTGCCAGCGCTGGACGCGATCGTATTCAAGGACGAGTGCAGGAAGCGGTTGGTGGGCTCTATGTGTTGGCGCGAATATCGAGTCTTCAAGTTGATCTGGTGAGTTGCATGCGTGTTTTGTTGTCGAGTGGGAGCTCAACGTCGATCCCATCACGCTAAAGGAGTTCGAGGCGAGGAAATGATTTTCAAGGACGTCGTTGGTCCCGGCCCTTACACTACTTACATATTGGATGGTGCTACAGTAGTCAATATAAAATGTATTTTATTAGATCGTGCTACAGTAGTTGACATGTATCAGACTGTGCTACAGTACGCTACAGTAGTCTACTGTAGAATGTCATTTATAAGCTGTGACTACATAATGCTATGTAGCTGTGCTGTGCTACAGGCACGAACCTTTTTTCCTGATGGAGTGCTCGTAGGTATGCAAGAAAGCAGGAAAAATCATTGGGAGATAAGGATTCTGCAGCGGGTAGCTCCATCGTTGATGTGTATCTGAGTATGCACTGTATGCTAGGCTGGTTTCTGAGTCTCTGACAATTTACACTCCGTGTCTGTCACTGTCTGAGCCGCATGTCAGTGTCAACTTTCTAACACTTTCTAACAGCTCCAAATGGATGTCCCGACCATGGTCAGTTAATAACCAGTTAATAACTGGGTTTATTAACAGCTGTGTGAAAATCACGACTTATCAACTGTACCCTACTACGGAAGACTTAAGAGTAGCTATCACTGCCTGCTGGCTGGAAAAACTCAACCACTGCCTCCTGGGGCCGCATCACCCGTGACACGATCGATGGCACTCATCAAGCTTCTACTAATCATGGCAAAGTCTTGGAAGTTGAAGTTGGAACTTTCCCCCGGGAGTCGTGGCCCACCTGGTGGCAGCTTTATAACGTTCATCCACACGGGCCAGCGTCATGTAACTTGACCAATAACCGAGGTAATCCAAAAACACTGTTCACATGTTTACAAGGTCACAGAATTGTGGCTGAGGGGATTCCGCACCGTGCGGATGGCATATCAAATCACACGTTTGCACAGTACCGCCCGGCCCGCCATTCTAGTTAAGCTCGCGCCGGGAAAACGATATGAAAGGTACGGTGTTATAATAATAACGAGTCACTCAAGAGCCATGCATGCGCATATGCCCAATTCCCTAACGGTTACTATCCCGAGCGAACGCGATTTCCCTGATCTGGAGTCCACTTTAGGAACTCTCTTTTCCTTTGGCCACGTTTACTCTCGTCCGTCTGTCCGTAAACCGTTTTCTGATGGGGCACGGTCACAGTCCATACGGACCAGCTGCATGCAAGTTTTCTTCTGCTTCTCAGCAACGCATTAATCCATCGGTGACCACAAATAGGGTGTTCCCACAGGCTGTCCGCGCAAACCTTTCAAGTATCCTTACTCCTTGCCATGTAGGTGTACCAAACCCAGACTAGCCAGCTAGATCAGATTCTCCATTACGGACAAGGAACCTGTCTTGAAACTTGATCGCAGTGAATACTTAACCTTGTTCGCTTCGCCGCCGGACTTTCGATTGTGTGCTGGAGAAACCTTATACATCGCTTCTCGATAACATGTTAACAGGTCATTCGAGACCCAGTTTCTTCCCTCAAGGTCATCCTGCCGTGTGGCGACAGCGAACGCGATTTCCCTGATTAGAGGTCCACTCATAAGCACTTTCCTTTCCTTATCGCGCGTTTCCTCCTGTCGTTACGTACGTCCGTAGACCATTCTCTGACAGAGCACGGTAACAGTTTATACGGGATCATCTACATGCAAGCCTTCTTCGACTTTCGAACATGCGGAGACGACAGCTGGATATTCAAGACGACGATTGTCGTTCTACCGACACCACCAGGATGCGTTCTCGGTGACTGTAGCTGATCGTCCCCTCTGTTGCATTTCTACTGTGAGGCGTGGCTCTCTTCTCTGCTCTTGCATTGTATGTCGCTCTATCCTCACAGCATCTTGGAGACCGCTCATGATACTGCCATATCTATGTGGGCAATGGATGACTATGTAATCAGGGAATATGGTAAGGTGAACATTGCGGAATTTGCGACGTGGTAACTGCCTGCGATACTTTGTATGGCCTTTCAGCTTCAACACCAGGCTTCCTTCTACACAGGGCACATATAGTGAGCGATTCGGATAGCATCTTTCTGGACAATCTGTGAATATGGATTATTTGGGACAAGTCTCTGTTACTTTTCGGGGTGAGCGCGCGCCTGTTACTTATACTGACATGGCACAATATAAGCAGAGCTTATCGGTCAATAGAACTTCGTTCTTCAACCCAAACCCTTTAACACCAAACCCCGAACGCGCTACGAACAGACTCAACATCCGAAACGCTGTTGTCCCAAAAATGACGCGGACACGCTGGGCATCGAGATCTACGCCGTTTTCTCCCTGTGGTTTGCAGGTTCGTCGAACGTTCCAACGACGGTTTTGAACTCTCAGAACCCGGGGTGTGCCAACTTAAAGGATGGAGGAGGCGTGGTAGCAGTCATCTGTAATGGTGACAATGCCGTCTTTCTTGTTCTTTTATTGTCAGACGAGGCGATTTCGATCGCCAATCTCGTCCCAAGCTGCCGAGGAGAAGCTGTTACGCCTGTCTAGGATATATTTGCTGCGACCTGTATCAGGGCAAAATAATATCCTAACCCCTAAGTGTTTCCTGTGAAGAGCTGGTAGGTGCATCCCATTATCTTACTGTGTCCTTCGTCCATGCATGGTATTCGCTCGTGGACTCACCTTGTGTACAATTACTAACCACCTCTGGACGGCATCGTTGCAAAGGTTGCGTAGGACTAAGAAAGAAATGGTTGTATCCTTAATTGGTAATTTATAACTGCTGTCTCGATTAGTAGACTCTCACGACTCTGGGCAGCCTCCGGGTGATTAGTGTCTGAATGCGAGCTCGCTCTGGATCGCTTCTGTTATGGAGTGCAAAGGGTCGACACGCTATGTTGTACTACGCCGAAAGACGAGCTCGATGATCGTCACCGCTTCATCAAACATAGCTTTCTAATCCTCTGTTGGAAGCGATGTCCCGATCTATGCTTGCGAGCCCGAGCACTCAGGCTGAAAGTCCATGAGAACTTGAATTTTATGTAGTTCGTCACCAGCACGACGCTCGTGTTCCGGCCGTACAGTACAGCGCGCCGGTGGATGTAAGTATCTCCTTACATAAGCTGACTAAGGGTTACCAGTCGATCACAAGCGAAGTCGTTGCCCGAGCAAGATGCAATGGACAAGTTCGCAACGCTCGAACCAACAAAACTACACGCTCAGCAACAACGCTCGCCATCGTTCCAGACAGCGACGAGCAATGTAAAGTCATCGTCCACCGCGAGATATTCGGTTGCCTTCAATGCACGCACCCCAGTGCCCACACAGGTTCTTCCAGCGACCAAACCGCCTCCGCCCCTCATCGGGAAGCTGCCAGCCGACCTACATTCACTGGTGTTGGTGCACCTCCCAGTTCCAGACATATCGAGGTACGCCAGAGCGACCAGAGCGACGAACAAGGTCGCAAGGGACGAGATACTTTGGGAACGGCGTTGGGAGGATCTCGCCGTCCAGAGGCTCGGTCTCGGCGCCATCCTTGACGAGCT
>JBBPNU010001226.1:0-10271 GCA_038091055.1 Leccinum angustisporum
CGCTGAATCGTCACGGTTGCCGCGTAACATGTGCCTTTCTGGTGGTGTGACTATGTGTGACTGCCGAACCAGCATGACTGCCGAAGTCACTGTACGGGATAGTAAATATGAACAACGCGTCGCTGATACAATAGGTTGGTTAGTTGGTTAGATCAAGTACGTAAGTGACTCGGGTGCGATGGCTAACTTTGTTCCAAAAACGGACGTCGAGATACTAGTACGCCGTGCTCGTGAAGCGCATACACCCAGTGATCATGCTCAACCACAGGGTGCATCCTATTGGTGACGAGAACATTGAAGAAGAGGGCAAGTATGAAAAAGCGGGACGCGCGCGCAAGAATGGGTGCACGATATGCAATCTTGTTTGCGGCAGTCACGGTAACGGGCTATGTTTTGCACAGCACATGGCTGTGATCATGGTCTCAAGCTTAGCCACAGAATTTGTTCCTACGAGTCTATGTGAGGATGAAAACCAGTTCTGCGCATAATCACGCAGGTCAATCTCTTTGTGGCTCAGAAAGTTATGCGGCGCGTACTATGCACTAAACAAATAAAACGTAATGCTCAATTCTTAGTTGTACGTACATCACGTTTCTCTGTTTTGATCGCCTTCCAAAAGGCAGCCTTATAAATATATCCGAGCATAGACTGATCGTTACTCGTGTAGCTCGTCTCGATCGTCCGCTCGTCCTGCCGGAAACAATGCGATGAGTCGATCATTTTAAAGTAGTGTTAGACGAAGGAAAGGGAAACGTACGCTCAACTGAAAACCTATCGCGCGTACCAACGCCTTGACCTCTTAGATCTAGCTCTATCGACGGGTCGTTGGCTTGGATAACGAGAATGGTCATGCACGGTCGACGAAAAGTATATAGTTCGAAAGAAAGGCGAAATACTTATATTGATCCAAACACCGCCCGGTGCGAGGATGGACAAATGACGCGAAGATAATTTACGATGTTCTTGGCCTACGATGAGGGGGGATAAGAGAGATTGTGAAGTCCCCTGAATCAGCTGGGAGGACGTCTGGAATTTTGACGGCTTGCAGCAGAGCGTCCTTATTAGGGATGTTTGAGAATGAGTGTATATACGGGTATATGGTACTATGTTCCCCGATCGTCTCCGTCCTTGGGTATGTGCGAGGTAGATTAGGCCATGAGAAACTCGAAAGCATACATACTTGTTCAAAATGAAGTACGAAGCGAGGAGCATGTAACGAGAAAACTTGTTTCCTTTGCTACGTCATATGCCAGTCTCCCCAGCCCTGCTCCAGGGACGAGGACTCGGATCGTTTTCCTGCAGCGAAAAAGTCAACAACACGCTCAATCTCACTTCAATGATTGACCTATCTCTGCCCTCAAAACACTCCTCGAGGACTTGTTTCAGTGGTTCGTAGCTCCAATCGCGTGTTCCCTGGAGGCGCATCGATCACGGGACCAGCAGCGAGTGCTGAAACACAGAAAATCTTCGCTCCAATCTCGAACGAACTGAAGCCTTGAGCTTGCCCCTTACGCACAAAGCCCAAGTTGGGGCAAAATGAAGGCCAAACTTTACGACATGTGCTTTGTATACAGACTGGTACTACCTAGGCTATCTGGCACTCCAGCTCTTCAAACCCATTTCATATCAACCACACAGTGCTAGTGAGGCACGACTCGACAGAGCCACAATGCAAGGTCTTCGGACAAACGACACAAGCGAGAGGCACCGCCGCTTTTTTGCCGCCGCTCATCCGCTTGCAGCGCTCGTCCGTCGGGGGGTCCGCACCGCGCAATCTCAATTGCCGTTGTACATACACGCGTCTGCGGCTCGGCTCGGAGGTGTTTCAAGTTCCATTCCGCCACGCCTTCCGCGCTTACGAACATTCTGGCGGATATTACGGAACCAGTTGGTGACCTTGCCGACATCCCTAGATAACAATGAATGACCATTTCAAGATTATCACAGACGTTGAGAACTCACATTCTAATCTCTAGTACATTTCGCTCCTCATCCATGTGAAAGGTCTTTCTCCGTGTTCGCGGAGAAGGTGTGCGAGAACTTAGTGAAGGAGGCAACGACATCCTGCTCCGGGGAGTAGAAACTTCCCGGTAATCGTCGGTTACAGCAGACGACATCGAACGGGAATCACGTGCAGGGATGATTTGGAGGGGTACACATTCTTGCTAAGTTACCTCGTTGCGAGCCCTCAGGCTTCGGGTGGCCATCGTTCTCGGATACGAAACGGCTAGGATTCCGGCCGCCGCCGCCGATCAGGAAGTTAATCATGATGCGGCCGAGTCTGGATTATGTGAGGGGTGCACAGCCCCCGTCTCAGGTGGGATAATATGAACCGATCCTGTCCAAAGAACTCGGATGGACCGAAAAAGGAGCTCTCGAGGGCAGCCTCCACCACTTCGTGGGAGTCGGGGAATACCGGCGGGAGGGATCACGTGTGCACTGGTCTTGCACCTCGTTTTAGCGACCTTCCCCGTTGAGCGAGCTTGTCAGACATCCTCGTTGGCATTCAACCAACTTTATCACATTTGGCTGGGCGTCGATAGTCATGCAACGCTTCCCAATCTCGAAGGCGACCCAAGGAAGCCCCACGCACCGTCGCCCTCTCCCACCCTTGCTCACGGTTTTCCTCACATGCTCACTCACGCCCTCACCCTCGCCACCCCGCCCCATCAACGATATCATATGGCGATAGCCGCGCGCTTTCGTTCCACCGAAAGCTCACGACGGTCGCCCCACGTCGTTGCCTCGACGTCTACCTCGCCCTCGTTCGAGGCGCGCGCCCTCCCGCTCATGAGTCATGACACGCACTCCCCAACCTTGCACGTCCTCCCTCGCAATGTACGCCCACGCTCACTCACCTGTGTCCTCACCTTCCTCATCCTCGTTCTCCGAGTCACCTTCGCCCGCCCTTGTCGACAACACGCAGACATTGGATTATTGACCGTTCGATGGGTCCGCTAAAATTGCAGTATGTTGGCACAACATCATTTGTACAACAAAGAAATAGAAGAATACTCGAACAGGTGAGATTTATTGAATATGAGTTTCACAAAGGTACTACTAGCACAGTCCACAGTCCACAGTCCACTACATACCTGGGGATCGACCTTGATATAGATGACATAAATGCACTGAGTCATTAACCACTCACAATCACCATATCCTTGCTGTCTGATAGCGACACGTATCTGGCCAATCCCGTTGTCAGCGTCGACGAGCTTCTTCTCCACGTGTTGGGCTCTGCGTTGGTATAGCTTGACAAGCGCGCGATGCTCTTCTAACTTGGATTCCACCAGGTGTTTTTTAGCTTGCCGTACTTTTTTCTTGGCACGTGCTGCTTCCAGTTGTAGATAAGCGTAGTCGTAGTCAAAATCTGACTCGGATTCTGAATCCTGCCCACATATGCTTAAACTTTAGAGGTCGGTGATGGGCCTGAGAAATCCGGTGGAAATACCTGTGACTGGCACCTCGAGGACGTGGATACAGAACCCGACTCAGAACAGTGAGAAGCGGATAGAGAATAGCGGGACTTATGAGCTGCTGAACTTGGGAATGATGATGGCATTGTTGATAGTGGTGACCTCGTCACTGAATTTCCAGTTCCAGTCCGGCTGCCGGAATCACCCGAGCTCATGGTGCGCCACTGTACGAAACCGAAACTGACGAGATACGAAGCCGCAGCAATATCCATCCAGAGAACATGGTTCAGAGCTTTTGGACTTGCATTTCCATGAATGACAGCAAGAACCGCACCTCTCAATATCCTCACTCATTTTTTACTGTCTACGGTCCCCACCACAATACCGCGATGACAAGAGCCTAACGAACACAATGTCGCCACGTTCGTGCCCGGTCCTCTTAGGAATAGTGGGGCAAGAATCAACCTACACACTTGGTAGGTTTGTGACCTTCAAGTTTCAGTCCTTTTCTTGCTGGACCCATTATCGTGACTACTTTCAAGGGTGTCATCTACTAATAGAAGTCGGAGTATACATGGAGTCTCCTATCAAAATCGGATATGTCCTCGTTTCCGCCTCTACCATACCTGAGAACGCCTCGTTTCACGATGGATATCAACTTTCAAAATGTGAGCCGCGTCTACGATCCGTGCGTTACTGATCTCTTGTCGTTCACGTGTCACTGAGTTGTCGTTCATCTCTTGAAGATGCTCTTTGGCACAGCGTATTTATGTTTGTAAGTACTGTATATCGTAGCGGCGCTCTTGCGCCAAGTCCCCGACTCTTGGGAATCTGCCACGCCTGTGATGAAAATACAAAATATAAGTACGTTCAGTAAATAGAGTCAAAGCAGCTCACACGATGCCAAAAAAAAGAGAACCCAAGACGGAAAGCGGAGCATAAAATTTGACAGTCGACTCGAAGTGCTCAAGTCAAGTCTCAATATTCAATATTCAATATTCAATATTCAATATTCAATCGCCACGTGTGATCGAAGGTGGAGGCCCATCAAAGTTTACGCAAATGTAATAAGCCAAATTTCAGCCTAAAACATCTTGAGCAAAGAGCAAAGCTTACGCACATTGTACTCTCAGTACTACAACAACCCGACCGCAACGTCGGAACAGCCCCAGCCTATCATCTCGGACCCAGTTACTGTCGGTGAAGTTCGCTGGAAGTGTTGGGAAGTGCTGATTTCTTCTGGCATATACAGCATCAAGTTTTCCCGTTTTCGCTCACCGATCCCAACACCATTCCCCAAGTAAGGCCTCAATGGATACGTCACCTGTTATGACTGATATATGCTCTAGAACGATACGTCGGATCCTCACCCGCTCCCACCCGTCACCAATCCCTCCAGCTTTTGCAACAAGCGATCACACAAATTGAGTCAATTGCGATCAACCCAATCTTTGGCACGAATCAATGTGCGCGCTGCCAGGCATCACTCGAGGTCGCAAATTTTCTTGCTCTAAGCGCACCTGAACAAGGTCCAAACCTTACGGTCGCCATATGTGAATATTTCAACTATTCCTCTTCCTGCCAAACGAGCTATGGTCCCAGTAGTGCACTCGGACCGGTCATAACGCAGGTCATATCGTTTGCCGATGTAGGGGGATATGACGGACAGGTAAGTGTCTTGTTCACATAGCCCGTAACTCCAGTCCCATACTATTCACCAGCTTATCTGTGCCCAATTCCTTAAACTCTGCACATATCCGGACACCGTCGCATAAATTCTCACTCCCTCTCCGTATACAGCTTTGACAACCAGACCCCCTCTCCGACTCCGACCCCCTCCCTCTGTACAACCCCTCCTTCCATGTTCCCCACTTCACAGCCCATGAGCCCGAGGGCTCACAATGACACATTCATATCCTACTCCCAATCACTGCACGATTACACCCTTCGCCTCTGGACAGAGTCTCGGAAAATGGCAGAGGAAAAGGTCCGATCGACAGCTCGCAAGGAGGAGGCCTCTCGCAGACGAAGGGAGGTCGAGATTGTTCCCAAACGGCGCTTTCGAACCACACATGAACTACCCATAGACATCCATTATTTCCGTATCGTCTTTTCTTGGTCGGTATGTAACACCGCAGCCTCGAACTCGTCGTGTTGGTTAACGTCACCCACCTTGTTCAGTGAGCACATTCCATCATCCGTGTATCTCTGCAGATCAGTAAACTCTTGTATTCCACCTGTGTCTTCCTGGCTTGAGAGCTGGCTCAGCCGCAGTGCAAATGTTCAGAACATTGTCATGGCGTCGATCAGCCCTTGTGCGTCCACTTGTTCACGATTCGATTCGATCCTCTGCCCCGGGTTGGATGTTTGACTTACGATCCAAACCCCATAGAGTTCTGAACTCACCGTCGTTCTTCAGGCAATATGCCCCTCCGGCGTTAGCTTCGTCGTAACGGTCTTGCGAAAGGGGACGGAAATTTAGAAACGTTCCTTAGCTCGATCCAATTGTACTCTTGATGTTACTTGTCATTGCAACATCGGATTGCCAAGTTCAAGTTATCATTTGCCCCGCATGGCGACTTTCCTCAATTGTCCAGATTGTAGTGCCGGAGCGTGTACCTGCCTGGCAGTCGCCCTAAATATGGCGTGGGGATCAATCAACACGTTCCAAACTGTCACTCAACCTCCGAGGTGGCATCCTCGTCGTCGTCCACTCACTGGGTGACTCCGCGCAGTAGGCCCTAATATAAAGTCATCATGATCATACGGGCACGGAGGTTCATAGACAAAGAAAGTAACATGTAGTTATGTGGTGCTCGATCAAGCTGGAAAATCCCCACTCAACGCTCAAGGAGCTCGGGATGCACGTTCGTGGACTATAAGGCAGGAGTTTACGTATGCGGAGATTGTACTTAGTTGAGTACCGATAAGTTGCTGGGGTCTGTCGTCCTTCTAGCCGCCGCTACCGCACTTGTACGCGCGCAGCAGTCGGTGTATACCGTTCCTGCCGCCTTTCCGACCTCCTAGTGTTGATGCAGATATGCTTTAAGCTCCATGCACGACTATCGATTAGTTTGGATTGATGCGCTATATATTTGTCGTAATCTGCTTTCACAGGAACAAAGAAGTGGTAATTTTTTTTTGAATTATTAGGTCCCTGAAGGTGCATCTGTACGTAATCGCCGAATGCAGTAAAAAGTCCGCTCGCTTGACTATGCAGGGGCACAAAATTGTGACCGACAAAACCCTCCTCCTCAAAAGTCGGGGACTATAGATAATTCGTGGGAATGATCAGGTCACGACGTTGCCTTGTTTGGGTGCTTGGGTAAAACCCCGTCTAAATATGTACATCTGATTTCTCGCATGTTGCCGGATTTTACATCCTGTCTCCATATGGATGTCGGTTTCCTTTTTTTTTTTTGGACAAGGTCAAATCCCTCCATATCATCTACTCCAGATAAGTTCGTGCTCTCGTTATTTAGCAAGTTTTCCTGCGAGATTCGGACATTACGGATGGACGTGCATTGTTCGAGTTTCTATGTGATAAATACGTGGGAATGTAATGTCTTGCGTAAGCTGTTCGGTCCCTTTTCGCTCACTACACGTGTATTAACCAGAGTCGGGCGGCGCAAACTTCCGCTCTCGAGGCCATTTCAAGTCAAATTTCCGCAGGCGATACCGTCAAAAGCAAAAGAGATCCTCACCACTTGGGATGATGGTCTGTTTCTGTGCGTCCATTTTCGTCGTTCACGCCAGAAAACTGAAGTTCTTCTGTCAGTGATGGCGACGATCGTTCTGTCCTCGTAGTCAATGTTTTCCGAAATCACTGCATTCCACGAAAGGATGAACTGATCGGGAGTCTCAGTGATACAATCGGTAGCATGTTGGGAAAACTCACCGATGGAGGTACGATCACACCGATATCTTGTCGCTCGTTTCGTTGATGCGATCTCCTCGATCAAAGTATTTGAGTAGCGTCTTTCCAACATGAATGATGGCTCTGATCTCACCATCAAGTTTGCGCTGGTTTTCGAGAGAGACGAACGTCAAGCTGATTCCTGAACAGGCTGTCGCCGCGAAGCGATTACCAGCGGCGCACTTGGTTCTACGCCCGTAGCCGTTGACTTTTTGAACTCTGCGGTCGACGTTGTTTCAAAGGTCGTAAGCGAAATAAAGACATTCGAAAATACGTGGGGCGCTCTGTTGCGGAGAATTGAACTCTTCAACAAGATCGTGGCTGGCATTGCGCAGGTATTTGGATGTCCAATGTCTCGATGTTCCCATGATCTCACCGTGACACAGGTTCATCCGTATGCGTCGCTCGCTTGGTCTGTAATATCTGCTGCGAGCCAAGTATGTCACTTTCTCGATCTTTTGCTGTCGCTGATCACTCAACTGTGTTGCACCCAGGTGCTGGTAGACCAGAAGAATCGTGACAAGCGAGTCATTCGCTTGACGGGCACGATGAGGAACGTCTTCAACTTCGTCGACGACGCAGAACCGTTGAAGGCGATCAAGGCTCACACTAAGACTATCACGCTTCTCGTTCAGCAAGTGACCGAGTGCGGCTACTTCATCATTGAATATGCCAAGCAGAGAGACATTTGTTAGTCTCGTTGAATTCGCGTTGCTTGTCTCTGATATCCTTGTCCAGGGATTAGGACGGCGAAATACAAACTCTCTGATATAGACGCAAGGATCAATCAAGGACTACGAGACCAAGCTGGGGGAACTCAAGACTGCATTCATGGAGGGTATGATTGTACAAACGGGTGTCACTCGTTCGTATGATGAATATTGTGGAGCATACAGAAGAGCGTGAGCTCTTTGGACTGCCGGGGGATTGTTTGCTGACCTGGAATACAGCGGAGTCGATGGATCTGAACGACACGTCCTACGCGTTCGGTGCTAGATATTTGCGAGAAAAAGGATGTCTTCCTGAGACGCGGGAGTCCTTGCTCCGCGACATTTGTGATATTCTCAACAATCCCGACAAGGATGCCCCACGAGTGTGCTTGCTTACCGGCGTGGCTGGGTCGGGCAAGTCCGTGGTGGCTCATTCGATCGCTCGGCTGTACGATGGGCAAAAACAACTGGGGCTCATCTTATTGCTTCTCCAGCACTGACGTCGCGAGGTGTAATCCACAAAATCTGACTATTGCACGTGACCTCTCTGATCACGATCCACAATACAAGTCAGCGCTCTGGAATATCGTCAAAGACGATCGAGCGCTTCGCACTTCGATATCGCCTGCTGAGCAGGTCGATCGGCTCATCATCGAACCTTACGATCATCTCGATCTCATCAGGCCGCTGGTGGTTGTCATCGACGCCCTCGATGAAAGCGGTGTTCGAGCCAATCGTGCACAGCTGTTGAAAAGCTATCTCCAGGCAAATTTCTGAGGACGCCCTTCCGAACAACCTTCAATGTCTCCGTCCCAGCCATCCCACTTGAGTATGTACGTGGCAACATTGTACTCCATTTATGATCATGGTCAGATTCCTGGGTTTAGTGTGGCCTTCACGCTCAAGACGTCTGGTAATGCAAGCTGATCTAGTTCTTAATTTTCATGTGGATCTCGAGGGTCATTTTATACTCCACCACGTTCGTCGTTCCTGATGAGGCCTTTCCCACCTGCTACTGTCTGGAATGAAGACCAGCAGACACGGCAAAAGGATGGCTTCCAGCACCATTCTCAGCGATTGAAGGACCATAACCTGTGGATTCCATTTGGACGTGTTGTTAGACTTTACAGATACTTGTTCTCATTAGATACATGTCAGTGATCTCTGATGCTCTTCAAGTTGGTTGATTTTAATTGATTCGCGGCGTAGCTTTACGCAACTTTCAATTGCAACCAGGACATTGCCGGCGCAGCCTTCTTCCCACTCCGAGTAACGCAACTTTTTCAACTCGAAATCGCATCGCTACAAAGTAGAAGATATCACGCAT
Source organism: Leccinum angustisporum (assembly GCA_038091055.1). Lineage (NCBI taxonomy): Eukaryota > Fungi > Basidiomycota > Agaricomycetes > Boletales > Boletaceae > Leccinum > Leccinum angustisporum. Next base: position 9,373 of record JBBPNU010001226.1, read on the forward strand.
GAGGCATTGTCCGAACTGCGGGAAAGCGTTCAAAAACTCCTCTAGGGTCAGTCGGCATCTAAGCCAACCGAGATCAACCTGTCACGGATGGATCAACGACTTAGTACGTATTCAAGATGAAATTGTCCCACTCGAACACCACCAAGATGAAGAGCCCATGTTTACCGCGAATGAAGATGATGCGATGGACGTGGACGGGTCCTATGGGCATGGAGAAGTGGCGGGTGACGCGTTGGAGATTGAAGCACATGACTTCTTCGAGGGTGCCGGACGCATATATGGTCAAGGAAAGTCCTTCATGGAGGTCTTCGACAGCGACAGGTTCGCTGAAGTGAGGAAGGATAATCTTTTTTACCCCTTTTCCAACCGCGATGAATGGGAGGTCGGGCAGTGGCTGTTAGGCTCTGGCCTCAGCATGGCTGCCATCGACAAGTTCTTGTCCCTTCGTATGGTGGGTTTCGGATATTTTTTCTGACAAAAAAAATGGCTTCAAGTTTATCTACGTCAATAGATACAGACACTCTCGCTATCGTTTCAGTCCGCCAAACGGCTAAGAGGTCTTGCGGAGATGCTACCTCCTGGGCCGCAATGGAAATGTCAACGCATGGAAACGACACATCCCACTAAATCGAAAGTGTACCTTTATTATAGAGATCCCATTGACTGCCTCGAGGCTCTATTTTCGAATCCTATTCTCCACGACAAATTAGACTTCGTCCCTCGACGCGTTTGGACAACGTCTGCCCGACTAGTTCGCAAATACTCCGAATGGATGAGTAGTGATGCCGCATGGGATCATCAGGTACGTCTGCTTCTTTATATTACAATGGTCGAAACTTTACAAAGATTCATCCAGTCTCAGCTTTCCCAAGGGGCAACATTGCTGGGAACAGTTCTTT
>JBBPNU010001227.1:0-10267 GCA_038091055.1 Leccinum angustisporum
AGGTCAAGCATTTCATGCCAAAAATGTGTCTGGATTGCTGACAAATGCCTGTTCAAAACAGTCTCAGAGATATATTATTGAATGCTCTTTGAATGCATTCACAAACTCCCTACAGGTTTTCCTGTCATTATTAACCATCCATAGCAATGTATGTAGGGGTGTTTAGTTGTAAGTGGTGTAATATCACACATCATACTCTGAATGTCTGTCTGAGTCTAATGGAGCTTCTCTACAACAAGCAGAACCTGCAGATGGTTTTGAAAGGCACATGAAGTTGAAATGCACATTGACTTGTACAGTATACTCCACAATTCAATATCACAGGCACTTGGCATCGAAGAAGGAAATGCAAATATGAAGATTTGAAATGATCATGGAACCAGAAACAGGAAAAAAGTAGTGGTTTGAATTCAAGAAGAAATGATCAGTCCTTGGGATGCTGTTAAGCACCTACTACAAAGGGAAAATAGTCTATGATATCAATGGCAAGTATAAAAACAGGCAGCATAGTGCCACAAGGAGTGGCCACATTGTCCAGCTCAGAGTCACACAACACAATGCAACAGCAGCATCACACCTATCTGCATGAGCATCCACTCAGTGAAATGGAAATGAAAGGGAAAAAAGACATTCCATTGATATCAACAGAAAAGTGTCAGCATATTAAAACTATATACATGGCATAAACTCAGAGGAAGCTGACAAAGAGGTGCTGGGTAAGGAACATGTCATTGCAGAGAAATATTTATGTCACGTATATAGTTTTAATATGCTGACACTTTCTGTCAAGATCAATGGAATGGCATGAGATACAAAACAGTTGTTCGAGCTGCTCATTTGACAAGATTGGGGTATCAACCTCATGTAGGCTGAGGCAAAGGAGGAGCTTAAGCATCACGAACAACAGAAGCGGGCAGAGCTCTGGTGGGCAGCGGTGGTAGCTCCTACCTTGAAGGTGTTGTATCGGGTTATTTGCCTGTCCCGCGATATGAGGTGCCTGATGTGCCGGCGCCCACGACTGCAGTGTCCTCTCGTGCACCCACATCAAGACTGGTGGCAAGAAAACAGGCAGAGTTTCTGGACAAGCTTTGGGGCGAGGTGCTCAATGCCAATGACATCATGATGTCGTCCCTGCCAACACCAGTTGCCGTCGAACCCCTGACACAGACTCAAAAAGATGTGCACGGCCCGGGCAGTCTTCCCCCTGTAATCCAGGAAATGCAAGTTCTATCCCACTCATTCCTTCTGTCCGATGTTTTTTGACGTGTCGATAGTGTGCATGTCGTCATGAAAAAAACCATCTCCGTCTTGCTCTTGCGCAAAGGCAGGATAAAGTCCATGGAACTCAAGGGTGACATGAACCTCAAGATCACCGATGCATTCAGCATGCACATCAAACTCGCCCTTTCCCTGTTCTAGGCCAACTTTGGGTCGGACTTGCAGTCCAAGTGGCAGCACCCAGGTGTCACCAAGTTCGCACCGAACCAGGACATCATACCCGACTGTTTCCTCATCCAAGTTGGGCACAAGTCCAGACTGGTCACTCAACCTAGCCACACACGCCATGGAGTGGACAATCCTGCAGATCTCAACAGAAGAACGTTCAGGGGCACTCGAGTTTAGCCTCGGCACGGACGAGACCAGGGCGTTTTTCTCCGTCAAAGTGGTGCAATTGAAGGGAGTTTAGCAGGAGTTGAGGTCGTACGGGTGGCGAGGGTGAGCGGGGAAGAGGAGGTGGTGTATTCGACAGATGCGATGGTGAGCACGGACAAGTATGTCATGCTGTGATGTCAGCAAGGAGGATGATATTGTGTCAGGGATGGTGGGGTACGTGTTGCGTCCATCATCCAAGCATTCTATCTCTTATCCTGCAATAAAGGCTGGGTGGATGTTTACTATATCATGACTTTCTGTCCAGACTTGTCCAATATTCGACAGGGTTATGAGTCAGTAAGAGAAAAAGAAAGACTTGAAGAAAGAAAATGAAGCACCGGGCTGACGAGCATGAGTACAGTGAATATCTACAATCCGGAACATGGTCGTTTACCGTTAAAATATCCATCCCATGATATTGCAATATCATGTAAAATCTGGAAGATATTTATCCAAGAAAACAGGGTTTCAGCTTCCCTCCGCGGCCCTACTTGTGCATACTACGGCGGTGCGAGCTGGCTCAATGAGCATTCCCAGATGGTGTCGATGGCTATGGGGACCGTGGTAGTGGTGGTTGTGGCTCCTGCGGCGCCCGAATTGCCGCTGCATGACGTTTGTCCGCCGTTCGACCTGAGCCGAGACTTGGACGTGGAGGACCATCAACCTCCCCTGAAACGGCCATGCGTTCACTCGCACCTGAGCATGATAAAGGCAAAGACCACATGACGAGTTTGCCGATTCGTTCGAGGAGCATCTCGCTGAGCAGATCCCAGCCGGATCCGGGTCGGGAAGAGGACATGGATGTGGATGCAGGCGCGACGATGCACAGGTGGAGCACTGGCGGGGAACCAGCTTGCGTCTTTCGTTGCGAGCGCGCGTCCGAGTCTGCGAGTCTTTCAAGCCATGTGTTGAGGTATTCAGGTTGGGTTCGGGTTCGGGGTTGGGATGACAGAGAGACCAATGTTGGGGGTGGCGTCGGCAGTGCCAGTGGCGGTTCGGATGACGTCGTCGGTCGAGGTTGAGACGGCAGCTGGGGCGCATTTAGGGAGGGAGGAGGAGGAGGCATTGGTGCTGCCAGTGGAGCACAGGGGACCACGTACAACGCCTCGAGGGGTCCCTGATCCCACGCTCAAGATTGTTGGACCCGGCCTGGCTGGGCCAGAGTGACGGACGGTGTGTGTGGGCAAGAAATCCAGCGCCTCGAGCGAAGCGGCGGTGAGTGCGAACCGATCGAATACCCTTCAAGTTATCCTTGCTCTTGTCTTTGGCTTTTCCGACGGACCGACGGGGCTTGTCCTTCTTGAGCGGAGGCGCTGGGAGGAGAGGCGCGAGACGAGCGAAACAGAGCGGAATGATGGCACGTAGGAGAGGGAGGAGGCACTCGAGGAGGCCGTCGAGAACTCTGTCGACGTGCACGTCGGCGGACGCAGGCGTGGACGTTTCGCTTTGGTGTGATCGTGGACGACGTGAAACAATGCGGGTGAAGCCGTCCGGAGGACCACGTGAGGATCGAGGTCAGAGCGATGCGCGTGCTGTCTATGTATATGCTCTGGTTGAAGCTGCGAGGGCGCGGTTTTGACTGGGTTCGGGGGAGAGAGTGGATCCCCGCCTTACCTGGCCGGCCTCTCGTCGTCACTCGACGCCCTCAGGGGTCTCGTCCAACGTGATACAACAACAACTTGTCACAACATTGACTCCACCCTTACGTTGTTCCCGCCCTCACCCACTCGCGCGTCATCCCCGCCCGCCCCATCCCTGTCCTCGCGTTGTCTCCACCCACGCCCTGTTCTCATTCAATGCAACGCGACGATGCGTTGACACAATGGCGTATGTACCATCACGACGCGTTGACGCAACCCCATAACACATGTCGTCCCCGCCTACCCATCCCTGTCCTCACGGTGCGCGCACACCCTGTCCTCATTCATTGAACGCGCCACGACGCCTCCCCCGACCCCGCCCTGGCCTCGTCAAACGTGATACGACGACGACGACATGACAATGCGTTGAGCCTCAGAGCGGACGACTTACTCCAGTTTGAAGGCAGCGTCTGAATTGAAGTCGTTCGGTTTCTTTTCCAATTCTTCCAGTTTGACCGTCACAGGGTCCTTTTCGGGTTCGCCCTCGTTGACCACCGTCACCTCGATCCCGTTCGCGTCCCCTCCGCCGCTGTTCACCGCCGCTGCCGCCTGGACCGTGCCACGTGCAATCACCTTCATCTCCGCAGCCATGCTCGCCTGCGTCTGTTCAATCCCGTCCAACCGCCCCCGGAGCGCAGCCAGCTCTTCCGACCCACTAAACGCATTATTCGGCACGAGCGCGAGCGCTGCGATCTGATCCACCATCACCGAGAACGACGCCGATAGCCAGTGTGGCCACAGCGGCTGCATCAGCCCCAACGACGGCGGCGGTGGGCTTTTGGCGTAGACGTCACCCAACCCCAGATTTGGACGCTCGAACGAGACGTCGTCATTTTCAAGTTCGAGTGAGAGGAACGAATGAAAAAAAGTCCTGCCAGTGGGAGGGGGGCGATGAGGGCGAGCTATATCCTGCGTACACGGACGCATATGGGGGAAGAGGGATCCACGATTATGTGTATCTGGGCAGTGTTGGCCGCGACCCGGCACAGTGAATTCTCAAATGTGCTACGAACGGCGTCGTCGTCGACTCCGGTGTGAACGACTAACTGACCAGTCCCAAGGACACCATTGATTAATGCATTCGCACGCCTGCCATTTGATGTGTTTACGCCGGGGGTTGGACGCGTCCAGGGTTGTACATCCTTATCTCTCCTCCTCACACCCAGACTGACTGACAATCGCACACAGATTCATATACAGTCAATTTGGGTATCATCGCACATTCTCTGATATTCAGGGAAAAGACATAGGAAGAATATCACCGGCTCAATGGTTCACGAGCTGGCGGGAAAGGATCGGAATGGGGAAGAAGTACTCTGACATGACGCGATCATCCCTGTCCTCCTAAATGAACCACATCTACACTTCTCCGTCGTCCCCTGCACAATACAATTAGCGTCCAACAAGATACCCGCGTGCGTACCCATTATATCTAGGTGCGTCAGCCACAATTTCCGCAAGTCCGAGACGTGCAGGTGCTACCCCACTTCTATGAATCTAGTCCTTCGTATGTGCTACATGCACACACTCACACACGACCGGCACATTGCGCACCTGTGCGTCGTCCCTTCCGCATCCGTCCATTGTCTCGCGCAATCACCGACACCCTTTGTCATGTCATCGCCAAAAGTATCACTCACAACGGGCGCTGCAACCCAAAATTCGTCGTCCCTCGTGGCCACTGCGTTCCGTCGTTCCTGTGCCTGCGTCCGCGGGGGGGAGGTGAGGGTTGTAGGGAAATGGGTGGTGTTGGTGGGGATGCCCCGTCGAGATTATCATCTGAGACTCGCCACATCAGGTGCCAAGTTTTCCGGGTTCGCAGATGTGCTATCTGCTCCCAACTACCCCTCACGCCTTTGGGATTTCGTCTCGTCTCGTCTCGCGGACGCAGAGGACGGGTTATCGGGCCCCGGCGTGACACACGGCGGGCGCCAAAGGTTAAAGTAATTGAACAATAACGAGGGAGGGCCTCGAAAGACGGGAATGGGTAACGAGCCTAGTGCCAAAGGGAAGTAGACCGACCTGGGGATCCTCAAAAGAGGCAAACGTGTCGCGTTCTTGTGTCGCGTACCTCCCCCTCCTCCACCCGACTTTCCCCCACTCCGCTCTGATACGCCTTCGTCGCTGTCATCGCAGTCAACGAACGACATGGTCCCTGGACGCTAGAATCGACATGCCTCTAGTAACCGCGCGATCTCGCGCATGTGTGCGTAATATACCGTCGGACGACACCGTGACGACCGTCGTTGACGGTTCGAGTTCGTATGCGCAAAGTGGTGTCTGTTACCGTCCGAGGGTGAGAGGATAGGTTGGTCTATTCTGCTCTGACAACGGAATTACAAGGATGTGGGTGGGGGGAGGGGGGACACATGGGTAGCTGTGGTGCAGTTGTCGGTGCTGGGCTTGTCGGCAACTGAACCTGCGAGGTTGAATGATATATCATAGGTGCGATGCATCAATTTCACGTTCGTAAAGAATGCGTGATATATCAATGGAGCAGTCATGGGCCCATCTAGCGTTTTGATGCATCAATGATGTATCAATGGTGACATTTCTGCATGCGGATCAATTTATCCAAGTGATGTTCCATCCTTTACTGCTGATTACCGTGCTATCAATACATCATTATCGCTGTATCGACTCCGTATGACCGAATTAGTCCGTGTTACTATTACTTTACCAGGTCGGCCGTTGAACGTTGTGATCTTTACTTTCTTTTCAAGTTCAATTTAATCCTCAATCTGGGGTGATAATCTGCCCTCCCCCAGTCTGGACTCAACTTAGATCGCATGGGCATGGAAAGGCTCTCAATGTCCGAAAGTGGTGTGTGAACATTTCATTGACATCAACGTTCAACGGCGTGCGGCTCCCGAGTGCATTCGTTGACCATGCGGCTCACGCTTGCGGTGACTTGCTACTTTGTTTCTGTTATCTACGCGTGCGCGGTCAGCCGTGGAAATTTACCAGGTGATTATGGTACGGACTTGGATCGTCCTCTCCGTCCGCCGAAAGGCTGGTGTCGCCCAACTATTCGAAAAAAAACAAGTACCACTGATCCCAGCACCAGGGCCACTTGGACTTGACCCCTACCCCGACAAGCCCCGAATCAACTTCAAGGAAGATGGCTCCTTCAAGTTGACCATCTTCTCCGGCGTTCATTTTTCGGAGAGAATCCTTGGGATTCGTGGGGGCCAGAGTAAGATATCAAAACGAATGCGTTGATGAAGACGCTGCTCAACGTCGAAACTCCGGATTATGTGTAAGGCCTGAGTACTCATGACAGCTACATTACTAAGTGAAGTAAAAGTCTAGATACGTAATGTTGGATCACTGTGTCAGAATAAATATGGATTCAGTAGTTCGGTGAGATACGTATGAAATACTCTTCCGAGCGTGTCGATCATCGTTCTCTGTTCAGAAACCTTGTCCATCCTTAACCACAGACTTGTTGTGGGTGTACGCTCGACTTCGTTGACGAAGTAGTGTGGTTCGCTAGCTTCGTCGAACATGAGCCCGACGTCTATTCTGCAAAAAACCGAAATTGAGGACCGTAGCCCATGCACCATACTTTCCTTGGTGGCCAAATCCCGGAAGATGGTGTCCACAAAACCGTACACCTCCGATAAGCCTCTCTCGCGGACTGCATAGTCACCTCCGGGTGGGTTCACGAACATCCTTTCGGTGACCTGGATGTCAGTATGTTTGCAGGCTGCCCATATGTCCCTGAAATGCGTAGTTGGTAGATTGTAGAATATGCTTCGTGTCTAACATACCTTATCTCAGACTTTGTGTAGTACGATGTCACCTGTTGCCCACTCCACTTCCCGGTCTCCAGATCCTTGAGTGTGTGCACAACATTGATGATCCGCCCTCCGACGAGAAAGAATCGCCACTCTCCAAGTTGCAGGAGGGTCGGCACGAATTCCTGGGATATCCAGCATTGATCCGCCGCTGTTGTGAGCTCCCGGAGATTGTCCCAGGTCCGACATGCAACCAGCTCTCTCCTATGGCGTGCAGCACCGGATATATCCGCGGGAACGGAAACCTCTGGGAGAAGGACATGAAATCCGGCGTCGCTGTGGCTCCGCTTGAGTACCGTCGCAGCAGGGATGAATTCACCCTCCGTTATGACGGTTGTAAACGGTCGCTTCCAACCATATTTAGCTGCGATCCGGTCGAGTAAGCCCACCGTTTGTTGTTTGTGTGCTGCGGTTTGGACCTGCAAAATCGGTGGCCAGATGTGAACTTCGCTTCGGAGCAGTTTCATATTACCCTCGAAGGTGCGGAGGGCATCATCTTCCAAGTTGTACGCGTTTCCATCCCGAAGACTATACGTATCGGTTAGACGACCTAAAACAATCGCGGTGAATTTATACCTATGGCCGATCGTGTAATCTATTCCTCCGATGATACAGTCCCTTGATGCGACGAAATTCCACCCGTCCATATGTTGCCGAGGAGACGAGACGACTGTTTTGAAGTTCGTCCAGCTCATGTAACTGACCTCGAAGTACTTCATGTTTCGTTCCTTGTTCTCCGAGATGCAGAGCATTATCCATAACTAAAAATTAATGCAGGTCTGAATGGTGCATAATAGAGCACTCACCCACTCGCTGATCTCCACCCTAATCTCGTTTGCCGGCATGTCCTTGAGCTGTTTCGCTGCTCGGAAGCATACGCGCTCGAGGTGCTTGACTTCATTGTACTGATGCCGTGGAATATTCCGCAAGATCCATCCCAGATGAGCCGCATTGCCTCCGTCCCTTTCACGACTGGGGTCGGGAACATACAAAATGCGGAAAGTTTTGTATTCGCTGTGGCGGGCTTTTGAGCTGTTTGAAGTCATTGCACGAGAGACGGATATTGGTTGTGACTGCCCAGACGCCGAGGATCCGGCCTGCGAGATCGTATTTGGCGTAATTGAGAGTTGTGAGACGTGGGCGTTTGGTCCTTCATCGATGTCCATCTCTATTTCGTCGTAGATGTCCATTAACGTGTCCGGAGATTCCCCAACCATTGCCATAGACTTCCTACAACATATGTATGAGAGTATAATCATGGCTGATTGGACGTGTGGCACTATACCTCAGGTTATTCTTCACCGTGTCCAAGTCAACGTACAAGCTGAAGTACCTGTCAGCGTCCTGTTCACCTTCTTTATCTCGGAGGGTCGAGTACGCTGTGAGAAGTTCTTCCTCAGTCACAGGGCGAGCAAGGACTCTGACACTTTCATCATGCGACTCATGAGCGGGGCATGATGCAGAGCATCCACGGTGGTATGATTTTGCGTGCCGTCTGGCACTGTTTCCATTCTTCGGGAACAGACAGAGTCCGTTTCTCATGTTCTGGCATTGAGCAGATAGGCAGGTATGTGGACAAACTTCGAATCCGCGCTCGCGCATGGTGTGGAATGAAGAGAAGGAGTAATGATTAACATACGGACGACATTGGGGTGGTCGCTACCCGAAGCGGCCGGAGAATTGAGAATAGTCAGAAAAAAGTACCGTAAGGTCATTTCTTTTTTGACTGAGAGTATTACCGTCGGTGCTGTTTGACGTCCCGGCGTCCCATGACATATGGACGCCGTGACAATGTCAGCATGGGGAGGGCAGAGAGTACAGACCACTGGGTCGAACGGCCGTGTAGGATGGGGAGGGGGCCCCTGCCGCCGGAGGGGAGGGAGCCTTCAGACACGAAAAAGGAAATACTAATCAGTGGCAATATCTGGTCACCGGGCGAGATCGGACGCGACGCAACCGACGCAGCCGATTACATAATTGAAGGAACTACTGCGTGCGAGCGTTCCTTATAAAAGGGAAGCTTCGAGTTGGATTGACTCTGAACTGGCCCGTGGCACTGAGTACTGAGTCCTCATCATGAGATCACGAGTGACTGAGTCGGACTGACAACTGGCTTCGAGCCTAATATTGGCGAGCATCGGCGAGCATCGGCGAGCGTGTCGTAAGATGCGCTAAAATCACTTGTACCCGAAAACTCAGTTTAACTCACGCTTTATGTAATAGAATAAGAAATATAAACAGAACGAATCATTGGCGGACTTGCCCCCTGAGTGGCTGAGCGAGCAATTGGTCCGCGCCCTTGTCTTCCCGCCGTCATTATTGCTGTCGTCGCCCTCTCCAGGCTCTCAGGCTCCTTCGCATCCTGACTCCTCAAGGCCTCACACACGGACACCTTCGCACTCCCCAGTTGGCCCCGTCGTCGCCTCGTCCTTGCTCCCTCCCGCCCTCATCCACCCGCCTTCGTCCTCGCTGTCCCCCTCACTCGTGACGCACACGCACGCACCGTCACTCCAAGTCCTTTGCCGTCGTCCTCTTCCCATCCTCACTCGCCATCGCCCTTACTTTCGATGTACCTGCCTGCGCCCTCTCGTCCTCTCCGCCTTGTCGATCGTCGCCCCCCTCGACGCATCAAGCACGGTGTGTGGCGACTGCCGCATGTTCTCGCTCACTGACCTGCTCTTGCCCTGGTTATCGCGTCACCTCCCCCGTTTTCCCGCGTGCCCACATTTCCTACGTCTCTCCTGCGTATCCACACGGACGTGCGCGCACCCTCGTCTTCACCATCTCCCCCCTTCGTTCTCACCATCGCCGTTGTCGTGACGTGCGCACAAACAGTTGCTCGCCTACCCTCACGCGCTACGCACATCCACACGGAGGCACGCACGACCGCCCTCGCACAACGGCGACGCTGGACGAAGAAATGTCCCGTCTTGCAGGGCAGATTCTCGTCAGCGCACTCGCAGTCCCAGTCAGGCAGCATGTCGACGAAGACGATGCCCGCCGCAAGAGCACACGCCTTGCCTACCCGCGCCGGTCTCCTCAAAGATGCTGTAAGTCGCCTTCTCTTTACCAACACTCCCTCACTTATGTTCTCCAGCTTTCGTGAGACGTCCTCCGCCTCTCCCCAGCCCAGATCAAGACCCTCTACGGCTTTCTCGAGGATTCGTTCGACCC
>JBBPNU010001228.1:0-10266 GCA_038091055.1 Leccinum angustisporum
ATGAGTGACGTGGTGGAGCCTCGGAGGTGAGAGAGGAAGCGCCGAAGCGGTGTCTCTCGCTTGCGTCGCTTGTCCGAAGACCTTGCACTGTGGCTTCACTCGTGCCTCACTGCACCACAGTCCGACCCGCCGCAAAACGATTTCTCTGCAGAGGTCGTAGTCATTGAGGAGACTTGAGCCGACAAAGCCGGCGACCTCTCGAGGGGTGGGTGGTCGATCGGCACTCCCACCGCCACGAGTCTACGACAAGGAGCTCATCGCAAACCTTACACATTCCGGTTACAACGGATCCGATGTGATACAATGATATGATAGATACAGAAAGTGTTCCTCAAAGATCAGACCCAAGGTATTTTACAAGTCATCAACCACGGCCACTGTACAAGACGAAAGTGTTAATGGAGAAAGGAAAATATGATAACCGTAACATTTGCTACTATCCCAGACGAATAAGTATCTCAACTCCCTGTCACAAGGCTTCCATACATTATCACACACGTGTGGATAGATCACGCATTTCGTGTACCTTCCCAACCTTTTTAGTCAGTTTCAAGGCCCCTGCAAAGCAGAAATCACAAACCTCGCACATCTGATCTTCGATAGAACCGCTCCTTCCCATCTTCTGCATACGACCCACATCGTTTGGATTAACAGTTATGTCCATGACTGATTCAGCTCGGGCATCTGTTCGCACGACATGGGCGGATTGAGTCTCTCGCCTTGATGTCGTACTTGACGCCAGGTCATTCTGGACGATCTCCGTCAGGTTTAGATTTTGCGGATTCCTAAGAATGAGTCTGAAGTTCAAAGACGCTAGCAGACAGTTTGAATAACTGTGCATGTCTTAGCATCGACGAGACTGGTCGAAATCGTGGTCACCCACAGTTTCGATAGCATATAAAATCTAGTCAGAGGTCAGGAGTCAGGACGATGTCAGCGCTTACTGTAGGACATACATGGCAAGATGAAAATCTGCGCCGGGGTACACAGATGAGATGATCAACTCTAAGGTGGCGCCCATGGTCGTTACAAGACCTGTCTCGATGGCAAACCTCGTTAACTTAATCAGCATCAATTTGCTGCTTCTGAAATTAGACTGGGAAGGACGGAACTGTGTAACACTTGTATGAGTGTAAGCTCTAAAAAGAGGGGTCGATGCAGGCGCACTCTCAAGATCATGCAGACAGTAATCGTAATATCACATGCAGCACTGCTCCCGAGCCAGATCTGACCATTGTCTGAGTTCTAAATGGACGAGAGATAATACGAAGTGCTGGAAGGTGCACTCACCACTGGCAGCAAAATCAACATTTTCTTAGTAAATAGATCATAGTAGGCCAGACGTGGCGGGCCACTGGGCACAGGAAGTAAGTTCCTCGTGGAAGAGTGGACATTGCAGTGAAGTCATGACTGACTAGTACCGCCAAAAAAAATAGAAGACAAGGCTCGCAAATTGAACTAGGGAGAGCTAAGCAAACATTTCATTAGTACGTTTGAGTTATTGATATCCCAAATTGAAACATATATATCACCATCATGATGGCAAGTGGAATCACGCGACACTTTTGAAGGGACCATATCCTCCAGCAATAGAAACTTTGAGTGAGTGTAGTCACTTCGCTCGATTAGCCATCCAAATGTCTTAGACGATGAGATGCTCACCGAGTCCAGCCATGGGAGCCAAGATAGGAAAATTGGAAGATAATGTCTGGGGACTAATATACCAATACCCCGCTATCCAGAAACCCGAGAAGATGAGCCCAGTCATCAACGCTTCCAGTAGAAGGACAACCGTCACTGAGATAATATCGGCTCAGCTACAGCATCACAAGTGACGACATTCATCACCTAACACCTTCATAGGTCTCCGGTCTTCTAGGAAACTAGTAAAATAAATATCTGAGGAATGCTAAGTGAATGATCTATCAGCATTGCATTGTCGTGGATACATACAAGACTGGACGACCAAAGATCCCATAAGCCCAAAGCACAGAGTGTATCCAACGACCTACGTATCGCACACTGTGGGTTAGAATGACTGAACAAGCAACATGAATAGTACATACATAAGGTCCATTGCTGACGAAACCACGTGTTCGATGCAGCAAAGCAATAACTCAATGTGTTGACTCACTCAGCTTGAAGTATACCGGGACTCGTAGGAACGTAATAAAATCTGAGCATCGTTACTGAGCACCGAGCAGGTTGTCGTGCGGGGAATAATAATGTTGCATACCTAGAATCACTCATTTTAATGTGCAGTTTGTGTTCGAGTCTTCGTAGTAATCACCTTTTTGTACAGTGAAGGGCAAGTAGTGGGGGGGACAAAATGTAATGGGCATGAATATCGATTCAGATTTTTAAAGTGGCTGCCAACTTGAAGATACGTAAGATGTGCTTCTCCACACCCTTTTGGGCTCGAAGTGGAATGGCGGTCCTGTGATTAGAATGCCGGTGTGAATAGGCCAAAATTTTTAAATGATTCCTTGGCTGGGATCGGGTCTACAGCTGACCGAGTTTCTTAAAGCGACGGAGACTCTCCTGGATCACCCGAGGCCCGGGCTGCAGCCATAACGGACGGGTCGAGGCTGGTGCTGTTAACACAGAAATCCAACCAAATGTTGTTATAGATTGGATTCCACTGACAAGACTCCGAGGCTTATCAGCAATGACCATAATTCGAATTGCAGACTACATAGGAACAATGGGTTCAATGGATGGGTTAATATTCATTTGCAATGATCGAGGCGAAACTTTACGTGAGGACAGCGATGTTTTAGTCACGGGCGTGGACCACTGATATGATTCTAACCATCCTGTGAAACGCGTGGATCAGATGAATCGAAATTCCGACCCCAGAAGGTGGCATGTTGGCTTCCAAAGTGCGGCCGGGATCAGATATCAAGGGACCTGGTTACAAGAAGACAAGGGGATCACATGGTAATGAAATCAAAAGATGAAGAGGACGTAAGATGAAGAGGTGCGAGGGGATTGTTGGCTGGAAATTCTTCAACGGCGTCGCTGAAGTTTGAAGAGGTCGCCACTGGGTGCTGCACTGCCACAGGATCACAGCTTCAACGCCACCCGTCCATCATCATCATATTGCAATGTGGGGTCGTCAATGCATCATCCTTCGATCAGCTACGATGCCATGACACCGTCTTCCGGGAGTCGCCACTGCAACCTCATTGCAAACTAAGTCACATTCCGCCGTCCGGTCGGCGGTTACAACGGATCTAGATACGACATTCGCTACAGAAAGTGTTCCTTGAAGGTCGGATCCAAGGTATCGATGCGGTATTCACAAGCCATCAGCCGCAACCACTTGTAGACTGGCTTTACAAGACGAAATATTCAATGGTGAAAGGAAAACATAACCGTGACATCTGGCATCATCCCAGACGAATCACCATCTCTCAATCCTTGTCACAAGGCTTCCATACTTTACACTCGTGTGGATAGTTCACGCAGTTCGTGTACCTTCCCAACCTTTTTAGTCGGTTTTGAAGGCCTCTGCGAAGCAGAGATGACGAACCTCGTACATCTGATGTTCGACGGAACTGCTCCTTCGCAGCTGATTCTGTGTACGACCGAGTCCGTGAATCTAGAAGCTGTCGATGTGGATATACGACGCACCTCGTTCGGATCGGCGGATATGTCCATGACCGATTCCGCTCGGGGATATGTTCGCACTACATGGGCGGATTGAGTGTCCCATCGCCTTGATGTCGTACTTGATGCCAGATCATTCCGGACGATCTCCGTCAGGTTTAGATTTTGCGGATTCCTAAGAACGAGTCTGAAGTTCAAAGACGCTAGCAAACAGTTTGAATAACTGTGCATGTCTTAGCATCGACGAGACTGGTCGAAATCGTGGTCACCCACAGTTTTGATAGCATATAAAATCTAGTCAGAGATCAGGAGTCAGGACGATGTCAGCGCTTACTGCAGGACATACATGGCAAGATGAAAATCTGCGCCGGGGTACACAGTTGAGATGATTAGCTCTAGAATGGCGGCTATAGCCGTTACAAGACCAGTCTCGATGGTAAACCTCGTTAACTTGATCAACATCAATTTGCTGTTTCTGAGAGTAGACTGGGAAGGACGGAACTGTGTAACACTTGTCTGAGCGTAAGCTCGAAAACGAGGAGTCGATATAGGCGCACCTTCAACATCATGCAGACAGTGATCGTAAGATCACACGCAGCGCTGCTCCCAAGCCAGGCCTGGCCAGTTTCCGAGTTCTAAATGGACGAGAAATGATACCACTGTAGGTGTACTCACCACTGGCAGGATAACATCATAAAGGAAAGATGGTTCGTTGGCTGGCATCGGGATACTGGTAATGGGCACAGGAAGTAAGCTCCTCCGTGGAAGAGTAGAAATTGCAGTAAGATCATGACTGACTACCAGAAAATAAAATAGCAGATAAGGCCTGTAAATTGGACCAGGGAGAGCTAAGCAAACCCTTCATTAGTATGTTTGAGATATTCCCAAGTGAAACATATATATCACCATTATGATGGCAAGTGGAATCACGCGGCACTTTTGAAGGGACCATATCCTCCAGCAATAAAAACATTGGGTGAGTGTAGTCACTTATCTCGATTAGCCACCAAAATGTCTGAGACGATCTGATGCTCACCCAGCCCAGCCATGAGCGGCACGACAATATAATTGGATAATGTGGACACCGGAACTATATCCCAAGATATGTTCGGCGGTTCCCAGAGACCCGAGAAGATGAACGCTGTCATCGATGCTTCCAGTAGAAGAACAACCGTCACTTGGAGAAAAGCGGCTCAGCCACAGTATCACAAGTGAACACCATTATCACCTAACACCTTCATAGGTCTCCGGTCATCTGGGAAACTAGTAAAATAAATATCTGAGGAATGCTAATGAATGATCGATCAGCATTGCGATGTCATGGGTACATACAAGACTGGACGACCAAACATCCCATAAGCCCAAAACACAGAGTGTATCCGACGACCTATGAATCGTACGTTGTGTGTTCGAATGACTGAGAAAGAAACATGGACAGTAATACATACAAAAGGTGCATTACTGACAAAACCAGGTGTTCAATGCAGTGAAGCGATGACTGAACGTGTTGACTCACTCAACTTGACGGACGCTCAGGCTGGCAGGAACCTCATAACTGAGCATCGTCAGTGACTGAGCACCGAGCAGGGTGTCGTGAGTGAGATAAGAATTTTGCATACCTAGTACCAGTGGTTTGACTCATATTCAGTTGCGGTTTGTGTTCGAGTCTTCGCAGTGAAGGGCAAGTAGCGCAGGGGGGATATAATGGCCGTGGATCTCGATTCAGACTTTAAAGTGACTGCCAAGATACGTAAGATGTGCTTGTCCACACGGACCACACCCTTTGAGCCTCGAAGTGGTACTATGGCGGTCCTCAGCTATGATTAGAAATTCCGGTGTGAATGGGCCAAAAATCAAGCCTTGGCTTGAATTGGGTCTAGGTGTAGTTTCTTGAAGGAACGGAAACTCTCCTGGATCATCCGAGGCCCAGGCCGCAGCGACCAGAATGGACGGGTGGAGGCTAGCGGACTACTGATATGATTCTAACCATCCTGTGAAACACGTGGATCAGATATCAGAAACCGGGTTACCAGAAGGCCGGAGTTGCATGGCGCGTATGGTACTAAAAAAGAAGAGGACGTAAGATGAAGAGGATGAAGAGGTGTGATGGGATTTTTGGTTGGAATCCACATTCTCAGGCTTCAACGTTCGGTCCCACAACCTACTCAGCCTCATCACCGCCGGGACCGGGAGTGCGCGCGCCGCGGATCGATCAATGGCGGTATTGATAATTCGATCTGCACTGCCACAGCTTGAGTTCGCCATTCGATCAGCTACGATCATTTAGGAGCGCCACCCACCGTAAGTTTGCGACAGTCACGACTGCAGTCACATTGCAAACTTTATATTCTGGTCGGCGGTTACAACGACCCGGTATTTCACAAGTCATCAGCCGCAACCACTGTAGGCTGGCTTTACAAGACGAAAGATTCAATGGTGAAAGGAAAACACGTGTAACCGTGACATCATCCCAGACGAATCACTATCTCTCAATCCCTGTCACAATCATTCCATACTTTACACTCGTGTAGACAGGTCACGCAGTTCGTGTACCTTCCCAACCTTCTTGATTAGTTTTCAAGGCCTCTACGAACCAGAGATGACGAACCTCGCATATTTGGTCTTCATTAGAACCGCTCCTTCCCATCTGATTCGGCGTATGACCTGTGTAAATAAAGAACAAGCCGATGTAGACGTACGACGCACCTCGTTCGGATCAGCGATTATGTCCATGATTGATTCCGCTTGGGGATATGTTCGTTCGACATGGGCGGATTGAGTGCCAGTGTCCCATCGCCTGGATATTGTACTTGGCACCAGGTCATTCTGGACGATCTCTGTCAGGTTTAGATTTTGCGGATTCCTAAGAACGAGTCTGAAGTTCAAAGACGCTAGCAGACAGTTTGCATAGCTATGCATGTCTTAGCATCGACGAGACTGGTCGAAATCGTGGTTACCCACAGTTTCGATAGTATATGAAATCTGGCGAGAAATCGGTCAGCATGCCTCATCGCTTACTGGAGGACATACATGGCGACATGATAATATTTGTCCC
Organism: Leccinum angustisporum; assembly: GCA_038091055.1. Taxonomy (NCBI): domain Eukaryota; kingdom Fungi; phylum Basidiomycota; class Agaricomycetes; order Boletales; family Boletaceae; genus Leccinum; species Leccinum angustisporum. The sequence continues at coordinate 6,668 of JBBPNU010001228.1, forward strand.
AGTACAGCATTCCAATGAATAGTTCCAGAATCGCTGCTATGGTCGTTACAAGACCAGTCTCGATGGTAAACCTCGTTAACTTGATCAGCATCAATTTGCTGTTTCTGAAATTAGACTGGGAAGGCCATAACTATGCAATACTTGTATGTGTAAGCTCGAAAAAGAGGACTCGATGCATCAGTAAATTCACAAACTTCTTTTCGGGCTTTTTGACAGCTTTTCGTAATGTCACCGTCACGAAAATCACAAAGGCACAAAAGCGCCGAAAATCACACTCAAAGTCCCACACTGTCAGAAAAGCCCCAAAAGTAGTTATAAAGACCGAAAAGTACTAGCATCTGTCACAAAAAGCCCAAAAAGTAGTTACATCAGCGGAAAAATAGTGCATAATGTAGTTCTAACTAAGAATTTACTAGGCATGACTACCGTAGTGGATTTGACCATGGATTTGGAAGGTGAGGGAAGCGTCGAAAGGGTCTCCAAGTACACAAAGAGATGTGTAATGAAACGACCGCATGACTGGATACAGGGGGGCGGACTCCGGAGTCCGAGCGCACACGAGATGGGGGGCTGAGAAAAAGTCAGCGGCCTTGATTCTTCGAGCGAGGGTTTGCCGCCTGCTGCAACTTGAAGCGTTCGAAGGATAAATGCGTCGATGTCAACACCGTCGTATTTGTTCGCATGTCGATGTCGTCCTTCGTGTACTGACACAAAACCGCACTCGAGAAGTAACGAGTGGTGTGGCGGGGTATGCGACGACAACGACGACGATTGGCGTCTGCCGAGTGCGCATCATCCGAGCAAAGGTAGCCATCTTGCCGGGCTTATAGATCAGAAGGGGAACGATTGGGGAGAACGGGTGAACATACTAAGTGATGAAACCAAGTTTCTTGAGGCCTGCATGAAGATATCGCGAGTTGAAAGCCAAACGACGAATGCGCATGCGAGCCTCCGAGCCTCCGAGCCGTCCGCGAGAGCTAGAGGAAGGGATAACCATGAAGGGAGCGCTGAAGCAGGTGCCATTCCTCATGATTCCTGCCAGGTGAAGATCGTTTTCTACAGGTCTGAGTGTTGAGACAGAGCTTCAAGTCGAAGGCGACAACGTTGAAGAGGACTTCGAAGGGGTAGAAAGTGGAGCGGGAACAACACCCATGATGCTGGCCATGCTAGAGAAGTGCGCATGAACTGAGTTGGAGTGGGACAGGAAAGCGGCAGAGGGCAAGTAGCAAAGCAAGATGGGTACGCGAGCATTTCGAGACGAGCACACCGCTCGTATGAGCCACAGCGGCATGGCCGGTGAGACGGAACTTCATAGCGTATGCCATATGCCAGTGGAGTGGGACAGGAAAGCGGCAGAGGGCAAGTAGCAAAGCAAGATGGGTATGCGAGTGTTGCGAGACGAGCACACCGCTCATATGAGCCACGGCGGCATGGCCGGTGAGACGGAACTTCATAGCGTATAGTAACAGTAGGATGATCTGCGGCAACTTGAACACCGTGACGGCTAGAACGCCGTCGCAAAGGCGTGGTGGTCGGCGAACTTGTTGACGTAGAACGAACGGAAGTGATCATAGGAGCGATGTGGGTGAATACCTTCGGATGGGAGGTGTGGTGCTGCAGCAAATACGGGAATCAGGTGAGCTGCACGAAAAATAGAGTCGACGTGGATAACGGCAAACTTCGGTTGCCTTGCAGCCGTCACGCTAGGTTTGACTACCCACATGCCAGTGTCGTCGTTTGGGGCATCACCGTGGCGGTCAAACCAACGTATGACAGCACAAGGGTACAGCGAGCCTTGAAATGAAAAAGAAAAAAAACGTAGCACACGTGCCACATCCATCCCTCGAAAGCCCGTGTTGTCCGGATTGGTGACAACAAAAACACAGTCTTGACGGGGGCCTTCGTTCCTCCAGTTTGGACATGCTCGGATGTATTCTCGACGCATTCCTTCTCTCCCACACAAGTCACTTGGGGCATAAAACGTAGCGGATGCTGAATTAAAAACAGAGATGTTGCCGAGATAGTATGGACAAGTCAAACACGGTTGATCGTCGTCGGAATGGATTTTCGTGTGCAGGAAGGCACGGACAAGTTGAGGGAGGTGAGGGATCCTAACTTCCTCTGCTAGTTCTGCGATGTTTTTCGCGTGATGGCGTTCTGAGCATCGTATATGAGAATCAAACATGAAATCCAAAAAAATAGATAAACTTACGAGCAGTCTTTGCGAGCTGTACGAATGCATCAATTGGGCGATCATCCACCGTCTCCGAGTCATCTGGATCCTCCTCGCGACTGGCCATTTCCTCCGGAGGAAGATCTTGCATCAACTGAGCATTGTGCTCTTCGTCCAGTCTTTGTTGTGTCCCGTTCCGATCAACTAGTAAACAAGTCATTCTTAACATCCGAATCAGTTAGCCATCTCAAGAAATACGTACCTATAACTCGGAGTATGTTTATCCTATTATTTGTGTCTCCCGCTCGAGAGATGAGCATACCGCGTGCCCCAAAATGAACTCGGGCTGACGTGAGTTTATCAAGTCGTTGATTGACGACGAGCATCTGACCCAAAGCTTGATGATGGCTTGACCGTCTATATGGCATCTTGACAGCTTTAATGTGCTTCGACTCGGTGATGGAGGAGCACAGTCCGTTCGGTGCCCCGAACTGCTTGATCAGTTCGAAGTAATGCAAGAGTGAATGTTGCCGTGGGAGTGATAAGGACCGCACAACTCCGGCATTCTTGAAAACCTCACGATAGCGATGGAAGCGCGAGAGCGCATCTTGTAGTTGTACCAAGTCCGGTTGGGTAATGATGTCCTTGCGCACGAGATAGCAAAATTCCAGGAACGCCCGGAACGTGCGCAGCATGTCCCGGGGAATGTGACCTTCGATAGCAGCTAGGTAGACCTAGTAATGATCTTAATTGTCAGACGATTCAGCGATGCTCCGCACCGGTGACTTGCCTTCATTAACGCTTTGGAGTCGTCGCCCGTCCATTGTTTGAAATGCCGACCTTGGGGGAATCGACGAAGGCCAGCGAATGGAGCCACTGATGCAATGCTAACACATAACTTAGAAACGGAAACGTGATACTAGAAAGTCATCTAATCATACCGTCGGTCTATCTCATCCAAAATGGCATCCGCTTGCTTTTGGCCATGTGTTAGGACCAAGTACTTCTCGACCCAGTCGACGAGGTGGTCTTTAAACGTGCCTTTAATTAATTGATGTAGAATGTCGGGAGAGAGGAGGCGACATATGTCAGCCCGCGGGAAGTCGTTTGTAAAAGGCTGTGATAGAATCATGAGCATTCACAAAAGGACGGCGAGCCGATAGAACGTCTTACCACAAGCTCACTCACAATACCAAAATCGTGCCATAGAACGTCGGCATCCAACTCGTCGATTAGCAGATCGGTATGTTCGCGTCATCAGGAAAAACCACCCCCAGATAATTGCCACTATTCTTGGTATGTTTGCATAATACCTATATTTCCTGACATTTCCTGATAATATCTGATAATATCTGATAAAAAGTGTAGGACAAAGTGTACCAAGTGTACAGAAAAAGTGTACCTTGCATAATATCTATATTTCCTG
>JBBPNU010001229.1:0-10258 GCA_038091055.1 Leccinum angustisporum
CGAGGTGGCTCCGCGCCCTACGCTCAACCCGGACACGCCAGAAAGCGGAGAAATTGAGGAGAGCCGTCGTGAGGCGGGTGAGGTTTCGATCGTGCGTCCAAGCTCGTCTTCTCAGCTTGTGGTAGCGAAGTCCGCAGCGACGTCTACCGTGCCGCAATACGTCATGTCAGATATGATGCTCTTGGCCGAGCCATCAACAGGCCCGCATACAACCGCATCGCAGCCACTCGGGCGCGCAAGGACCCTGGTGATGCCGGACATCTCGTCGTACAAAGGAAAACGATTCAAACGCCCGCTTGGGCCGGAAGCAGGGGAAAACTCTTTCTTTTCACGAGCGTTGAATAGGGTGACGCGACCCTCTGGTAAACAGTCCGTGAATGTGGAGGAGAGGCAGAAGGCAGGGGAAAAAGCGCGTCTGGCGGTGTATCTACGCCCGCGAAGGCTTTCTCGACCATTGGCGAGGACCACGATGGAGACGTTCCTATGCAGGACGATATTGCTGCGTCAATGGCGTCCAGGGTGGTCGTTCCGACCCCACTGTCATTGCAACAACCAACGGAACCCATGATGGTGGCCAATACACCGGGTCAGTCTTCGACAACGCATGTTCGACTTTCGACCAGCATCACTGGAAGCGAAGATCCACCACCACCACCGTCCACTCAGCCCGTTCCATCATTCGTACAAGCGACGCCGATTCGGCCCCCTCCGGCAACTCAACCCGTTTCTGGCTCGCCCGCTCGTCCATTCATCGCGCCTCCACGTATCCCCCGCCCGAGCGCCCCCATGTCTCTGATCGACGTGCTCAACGAGGTGCGCCAGCAACAACTGCAAGCGGTAAAGGACAAGCAGGAACTTTCTCGAGAGCATAGCACGGTCGATTACGCAGGTGCGTCGTCCCAACAATACCGTTTGACTCTTGTCCCTGTCCGTGCTGACGTAGGATCCCTTATTTATTTTTCAGCCGAGCACGCCGCGCCCGCACAAGGAGACAAAGAGATGCACATACCGATCCGACAGGCGTCAGTGAGGTCGGCGTCTTCACAATCGCGTGCAGAGGCACAAGCACAACCGCCGACACCGACGCCGAGTTTGAACAATATTCGGGCGCTGTTGGCGAAACGGAACGTGTCTGTGAGTCAGCCTGCTCGGCTTACGAGTGATACTGATCGTCATGCGATGACGCGCGTGCCGCCCACCGGGAATGGCAAGGACTCCAGCCACTCTTCGTCGCCTTCTGAGGGAACACGCGAGAAGCGTGGTGCGTGCAGTACGCCAATGTCTATGTCTGGCTCGGGCTCGAGTGCGTCTTCGCGCCGTTCGAGGGCGAGAAGACAAACCGTGTCGCTGGTGCCGTTCGAAGCATTCATTTCTCCAGTGCGGTCGCAGCTTCAGAACCACGAAGACGAAGGACAGCGAGAGCATTATGGCAAGGGGAAAGGCAAAGAGTCCACAAGCGCGTGCGCATTCTGGTCAGGGTCTCAGCGGCCCAGGACCCCGAGTGGGGCGTCGCAGCAAGCAAGACGGGTGTCGGCATCGGCGGCGTTCGAGGCATGTATCGTGCGGCATACACCAAGGAAGACGGACGGGTTGCGCGTTGGTTCTGGAAACGGTGGTGATGTGGAGACGGAGAAAGGAGTTGATGACGCGCGACCGCCTCCACCGTTGTTTTCAGAGGTGGGAGAGGCGTCTTTGCCATCGTCATCGGCTGTGGTGCCCGAGGTGATCTCAATTCCGGTTGCGGTCGTCACGGTGGGTGCGACGCCCGGGGCGGACGTTGAGAAGGACGGACATGCTGAAGATACGCACGCGATGGGTGTCACGCCAGAGGATGACGGTGCGATGGAGGTCGATGAGCCCTCTGTGGATGCAGCGAATATGTGCGATTCGGAGCGCGTGGACGAGGATATGGTCAATGGCCAAGTGGACGAAACAGATTCGTTGTTGGAGCTCGCATCAGTGCATATATCGAGGCAAGATACCGATGCGGTGGAAGAGGAGGTGATCGCGGAAGAAGCGGTGCCAGAGCCGATGGTGGTCGAGGTGCGATTCGCGTGTGTGCTCTGTTCCTTGGCGTCGCTGACGGTTTGGATAGTCGGCTGCGAAGGAGGTCGTTGTGGACGGACCTGCCCCGCACGGAATGGTACGTTGATGTACTTGCTCATTTATTCTTTGGTGATGATGTGTACTGTCGACCAGCCTGATTCATCCGCCAAGGTCTCGGACGCTAATGTGTCAGAGGAGCCTTTGACAAACGGCAATATTGTGGTATGTTATGCGTTGATATTGATTGGAGGATCTCACATGCAGTATATCCTACAGAACACGAGCACAGAACACGTCACACCGGATGCACACCCCGTCGAAACCCCATCACTTTCGACAACGCCTGATCTTGTTCTCCCCGAGGAGGATGCCGTCGAGCTACTTTGTACGTCGGCAGACCCTGAAGACGCTTCCCATGGCCACGCTCATCAACGACGCTCGAATGGAGGTGCAGACTCGACGGACGAGTGTCATACTCTTCTGACTGTCCCTGGCAGATGCGACTCTGAGGTGGGTGGTCGATCATGTTGAGAAGCTATCTCGTGCTCATGTCGGACAGCCGGAGGCCGTGCCCAGTAGTTCGGCTGGTAGCAGCAAGACAGCGTCTAGCACGTCCCTATCAGTTCGTCCAAAGCGGCAACGTCCGAGAAAACGACGGTCTGCCGACCAGCCGGACCGTCTTCAACATCCTACATCGATCGGTAAAAAATCGGCCGAAGAATGGGGGCACGACGCACAAGAAGATCGGTGGGCGTCCTGCGATCACGTGGGCTTCGTATGTGGCGGATATGAGGAAGCGTCCGCCCAAGTACAAGAAGGGGAAAGACATCCCGCATTCGTTGCAAGACCACATGAACGCGCAGCCTGCGTCGTTTCGGAATTTGGAGGTGGCGCGGAAGATATTCGAGGCACACATTCGTGAATCGATAGTGATCGAGATCTTTGACAACGAGATTGGGGGGAGGTGACGTCGCGTTGGGAATTTCATTATTCCAATGAGATGTGGTATGGGGAAAGGGTTCCGCCGCCGGACGTGAAAAGGTTGGAGGGATGTGGGTGCGTGGGACGGTGTAACCCCCCAAGTCGGGCACGTGCGCGTGTGCGCAGCGACAATTGCGGTGGGTACAACCGTACATTGATGATCAGCTGATACCGCGGACGTGGCCGGGATCGCCGTTCGTGTATGACCAGAGGTGGGGGATCTTGCAGCGGGTGGAGAGCCTGATCTTTGAGTGCAATCAGTTTTGCTCATGCGACGAGGACTGTCCGAACCGGGTGGGTGACATGGTTTATTTAGAGGAGTGATGGCTCACAAAACTAGGTTTGCAGGTGGTGCAAAACGGGCGCAAGTGGCCGGTGCACATTGCAAGGACGGTTCATAAGGGATAGGGTGAGTGAATTTATTCGATTGCAAGGATATCGGTGACGTAGTCGACAGGGATGGTTTCCGGGAACGAAAAGATACCAAAGGGATCGTACATTGGAATTTACGCGGGAGAGCTATTGACGGAACAAGAAGGCGAAGCGCGTGGTAGGTACGTGGAATGGAGATGGAGACGGAGCAAGGCATGGATGGATGACGACGTCTGACAGGTATTATGACCTATACGGATGGACGTACCTGTTATCGATCGAATTTCACCACCTGAAGCTCGGGTTGGAGAATCCGGACGAGTGGGAGAATCTGTACGTGGTAGATGCGTACCATGCGGGTAACGTGAGTGACTCGATCGAGACGAGGTTAGAACTGATAGCGATTTTGTCACGAGGACAGTTTACACAGGTTTCTGGTGAGTACGAGTTGTCGGCTATGGCATTCGCGGGAAACTCTGGACTGAACGGGGGGCGTGTAGAACCACAGCTGCGATCCAAACTGCAAGATTTTTGCATGCTACACTGAGGATGCGGACGACAACAAGCCGTTGTTGGCGGTGTTTACGATCCGGGACGTGGAGCCGTGGGAGGAGCTCTGTTTCTCATACTATGGGGATATCGAGGTGAGTGGTTGCAGTGGCGATATGGCGTGATACTGAGCTGTGTTTTCTTTCAGGAGAAGCGGGAGGAGATTGAGGCAGCGCGTGCTGACGGTGCTTCGGAGGATGTGCCAGGCGGGAACACGCAGCTGTTTATGCGCAATGCCGGTGTGAAGCGGAGAATTGCATCGGACGACTGTTTGGGTGAATATATATAATAAACTGTTCTAGAGTTACATAGTTCAAGGAGAGTAGTATGTTGTCTGCTCGGTTCCGAGTCCTTGTTCTCCGAGCTCTCGTTCTCGAGCTTATGTAACCCACCGCTCTCGACATCGGCCATCCTCACCGACGCGCTCTACTTTGACATCGCCCTCAACAACACACTCGGCGATCTCAACGACGCCGTTCAGCAGGCTCTGTACTACCTCCAGAACGACAAGTTCGGCCGTCGGCACGATATAGCCATTATAACGACGGATACAACCCAAACCCGTTTGATCAGCACGGTTCGCAATACCCCCAGTATGGGTCCCAATATCCAGCAAGATACGAGGCAGATCAGCACGATACCAACCAGCCCTATCACCTCTCAGATCCTTTCCAGAATTCCGTAGAGGTCCAGCTGCCCGACCCATTCCAGCAGCAGCAGCACCAAGAGACCTATCCCCTCCAAGAAACATACTCTGTCGTTCCACCAGTGTTCTTTCTACCGCACCATCACCCAAGATCACCGTGCAACCCATATGATGGTCAACAGTCATATACTCCTGCTCCCCGTCCCCAGTCGCAATTTGGACAAGCCTCGTATCACGGCCAAGAAGACGACATATACGCAGGGGATATGCCACTGCTACAGAGAGGAGAGCACCACTCGCGTTCCACCTTGACCAGTGGCTACGAAGTCGTAGATGCCGACGACCTCCCACCCGAAAGCAACATCCGCTACGGAAGGATACCACAACGCGTTGCACGGCGGTACAAGACGCTCAAAAAAGTCGAGCTTTTCCATGGCAACTTCGTCTTGGACTCTGCTGTACCCTCGAAATTGCTCGACATGTGTGCCTTGCGCAACGAACGCGAATTCACGCACATGCGGTATTCCGCAGCGACGTGCGATCCTAACGACTTCAAGGATACTGGGTTCACTTTGAGGCAGGTTCATTATGATCCGCCCCGACGCACGGAATTGTTTATCGTCATGACGATGTACAACGAGGACGAGGAGTTGTTTTGCAGATCGATGCATGGCGTCATCAAGAACATCGCTCATCTCTGTAAACGGGACCGGAGTAAGACTTGGGGCAAGGATGGGTGGAAAAAGGTCGTGGTGTGCATCGTCAGTGATGGACGTCGAAAGATCAACTCGCGGACCCTGAGTGTCATAGCTACGATGGGTGCGTATAAAGACGGAATAGCCAAGGTATGTGTGTGTCCGTTGGTCTTCCGGGCTTCACTAATGAGACACAAGAACATCGTGAATGGGAGACCCGTGACAGCTCACATCTACGAGTATACCACTCAGAGTGAGCCCGCACGCGTACTGCCCAGGACATATACTGACGTGATACAGTCTCTGTCACGCCTTCGATGAAGATCGAGGGTGCTGAGAAGGGTGTAATTCCCGTTCAGCTTATTTTTTGCCTGAAGGAAAATAACCAGAAGAAAATTAATTCACACCGCTGGTTCTTCAACGCTTTTGGGCCCATTCTCCAACCCAATGTCTGTGTACTGCTCGACGTTGGAACGATGCCCGGACCTACTTCCATATACCATCTCTGGAAAGCATTTGATATCAATTCCAACGTCGGCGTGAAGTCAAATAAAGTACCTACGCTGAACCGGTGTCGATTTGGACTGTGACATAGATCAGAGTAAACACATACCCCTGCGGAGAAATTGTGGCACTCAAGGGCAAGTATGGACAGTACCTCTTGAATCCGCTTGTTGCAGCACAAAACTTCGAGTACAAGATGTCCAATATCCTTGGATAAACCTCTGGAGAGCGTGTTTGGGTATATCACAGTGCTGCCTGGTGCTTTCAGCGCATATCGGTACATCGCCCTGCAAAACGACGCCAAGGGAGAGGGTCCGTTGCACAAGTACTTTTTGGGAGAGAAGATGCATGGCGCTGGCGCAGACATTTTCACTGCCAACATGTATCTGCCGAGGATCGGGTAAGTGGGCTAGCTTGTCATGATTCAATTATTCATATATATGTCAGATATTATGCTGGGAGTTGGTCTCGAAGCGTGGAGGCTCATGGATCCTGCACTATGTCAAGTCAGCGTATGCTGTTACCGATGTTCCCGATCAGGTTCCAGAGTTGATATCGCAACGTCGGCGTTGGCTCAACGGTTCATTCTTCGCCGCGGTCCACAGTACCTTTCACTTCCATTACATCTATCGCTCGTCACATACCTTCCTTCGCAAGTTTTGGATACATATCGAAATGGTCTACCAATGTTATAACTTGATATTCTCCTGGTTCTCTCTCGTACGTCTTTTCTCTCTACTTGTCAATGCTTATGGTGACACGAATCATATACAGGGCAACTATTACATTGCCTTTGTTATCCTCACGAACGCACTGGAGGACTACATATCCAGTGTGCATTACGTCAACCTTGTTCTCAATTATTTTTATCTGGGCCTACTCATCACCTGCTTCCTGCTTTCCCTTGGCAATCGACCGCAGGGTGCCAAGTGGGCATACACCCTGGCTTTCGTTGGGTTCGCTTTAATCACGATTTACATGACTGTCCGTTCCGCACTGGTATCCTATTCTGCCGAATTCGTGTTGACTTGTGTCATAGGTCTCGGCGTTCCTTCTTGCCTACAAGGGTATCGAGGGTGTTGCTCAATCAGAGGGTCGGGCCATTCAAGCCAGCGATCTCCTTACGAACTCGATTTTCCGAGACATAGTCCTCTCTCTGGCGGCTACGCTGGGACTATATATTATAGCGTCGCTCTTATTCGTGCGCCCATATTTGATTCATGATACGGCAACAATTGACAGCAGCCGTAGTTTGAACCATGGCACATGATCACCTCATTCCTTCAATACCTTTTGATGGCCCCGTCATATATCGCGGTCTTGAACGTATACGCTGTGCGTTCTGTCCATTTATTTGCCTGAAATGTGTCACTTAGATATCTTGTCAGTTTGCTAACGTGCACGACGTCTCATGGGGCACAAAAGGCGATAACAAGGTTTCAACTGACCTCGGAGTCGTTTCTGTCGGTAAAGGTGCGAACAAGAACGAGGTAGAGGTCGCCGTGCCTACCGCAGAGACGGATATCAATGCTGCCTACGAAGACGCAATACACGTGTTGTCTACGAAACCGCCGAAAGAAGAGAAGAAAGTGGATCCGGCGACGCACCAAGAGGATTACTACAAAACATTCCGAACGAACGTGAGTCAGTGTGACTTGCACTGTCGAGCGCATGTTTTATTCTTTGACGCTGGTTGTAGGTGTTGATGGTTTGGACTTTCAAAGAGCAATGTTTGTTTTTCATCTCTTGCATATGGCAGGCATCGTTTGCTGACGGTTCCATGTAGGCTCTCCTAGCCGCCGTTGTCGTGTAAGGGTTATATTTTGCTGCTATTTGCATGAGTTCATCGTCTTGTTTGATGTAGTGCTGCGACACCCAAGGCAGGGAGCGGTGGCGCATCAACAGCGGTGAACGGTTACATCTTGTTCTCCGTCGCAGGACTAGCATGTAAGAGATCGTGCCTATGATCGTTGAAGAGTATTGAAAACCCCCACAGTCATCCGTTTCCTTGGCTCGACTGCTTGTTTGCTTGTGCGTCTGTTTGCAGGAGAGTAGGCCACTGCATGCGGAGGTGTGTTATAGCGCACCTCATCGTGTGGTTTCGGTCTAGTAATACTATGGACGATATCGATCGAGCTACTTGTTACCCATTGAAGTATCTATTTACAACTTTCTTGATGGTTAGTGTCCGCCATGCTTTCAAAGGGTAGAAGTACTGCCCTGTTTGGACAGACGAAGCAACTTGATCTACAGATGCGCGCGGCAGCCCGCGCCGCGTGTAATCAATGTCAATTAGATTCGTTTTTGTACTGACTTCGACCTTTGTTACTGAACGCGAGGAGCACGCATGGCATTTGGACAACAGGGGATTTCCCCGGGTCCGACTTGAGCCACTCTTTCTAGTATGTGTCATCGAAAACTCGGCTCGCCTTCAACTTTGCTCAATCCATCCTTCATTAATACCATCATCATATCACAGATCCCGCATCCAGTAGCCCCCCCACGACACAAACAAGCTTCCACTATTCAGACGTCGACTTCGACCCCAACGACGTGGCCATGGGCGACGACGAAGCAGAACACGAGTCAGAGCCTCGCGGCGTCCGGCCTCCTATTTCGAAACGCAAGGCGTCGACGGACGGGGCGTCGCTGGTCACGCGCAAACCTCACAAGGTGCCACGGTTAGATCTGGGAGGGGGAGCGAGCGGGAGGGGAGCATAAACGCAGGTCCTGCTTCTGCTTCTGGTTCCCGTCTGCCGCCGCCCTTGTCCTCACCGTTGAGTGGCGCCACGCGCCATCGCCATGTGGCTTTTTCGCTGACACAGCCTGTCCAACAAAAACTACCTCTTTCCCCGATACGCAGAGGGCCGCCGCGAACTGAGAGCCCGGATGGGAGCGGCGGGACGTCTACATCGGAGTTCCCGAGGTCACTTTCGCAGTCTGTTCGGAAGCTCGATGCACGAGAAAAAAAGGAAAAGGAAAAGAGTGAAAGAGTGGAAAGGGGTCGACGAGAAGACGCGACGACGGCGCGCAAGCGCACGGTGCAGCTAAAGAACGTACACAAAGTGACGACGGCAAATTTGTTGAAGCAGGCACAAGAAGCGAGTGCGTCGCTGTATTCCTTTTCTTTTTGATTTTCTCGTTGATTGTGTTCGCGTAATCCTCTTGCTGGTCTCCCTATCTCGGACATACAGGCACTCCAAATGACGCATCGCGCGGGTGGACGCGTCCCAAACCCAAGTACAAACGTATGTTCCTCTCATTTACGTCCAAACACGTCCAAACCTCCCATCCTCTATAGAAAAACGCACCAATTATGATATAGAAACTGCATGCAGCCGTCCACTGCACAAGGCCAAAGAACGACTGGCAAATAGCACCATCGAACTGACTGACTCGAGCGACTCGACGCCTCCTCGCCCCGCTCAACCACCCTCCAAAACACGCATCGATCCCCGACCTAGCGCTTCGGCGAACCAGCACGATTCAATCATTCTCACGAGCGGTTCCGATGACTATGTCATCCCAACGACGCAGAAGCCAAAGAGAGCGACGCAGGGGAGGGCAAACCGGCCGCGGGCGCCGCCTCCCGCGGATGCCGAGGTGATTTCACTTTCGGATAGCGACGATGAAGTGGACGTTGGGTTGAATCGTGCAGCTGCGCTGCTTCCAAAGCTAGGCGCGAATCGGGAGGTTCTGCCGTCGCGTCCGTCTGCTCAGCAGGCACCACTATCTCTGTCTAGACCTAAAACAGTGCCGCAAACCGTGTCCGAACGTGCAAGGATACCAGCTCCGGCTCCAACACAGGCAACAGCTACAGTTTCTATTCCTAATGGTGTGCCTACGTCGGCTCGTCCACAGCTCCCCGACCCATCACCGAATCTTTCTCCTTCATACGATCCACACCCCGATGGCCTTGACCATTCATTCGATTTCGATGCTGGTGGCGATGACGGCAACCAGAATGGCCCTTGGGATGATCTTGACATTGCGCCTTCGTTGGCAACGTTACCAGTGTCAGGTTCCAAGGCTAATCATGGTGGGGATGCGGACATGAGCGCTCCAGAGAGAAGCGAGGATGCGGTGGGGCATGATGCTTTGTTCGATTTGTACGTGAACACAGATCAGTTGGGAGGGGAGATGGACCAGATGGAAATGGGCGACAATGCACTTTCCCGCGGACGCAGGGATGGTGTTGAGGGGATAGTGAGGACGGTGGAGAGTGTGGTGGCGGGTGATGTGGACGCGTCTATGCGCGTGGATTTGCCGAGCAAGGACGGTGCCCGCGTCGGCGATGATGACAACGTGCGCATGCAACTTGAAGAAGGCGAGGTGGCCCCGCGCCCTACGTTCAGCCCGGAGACGCCAGAGAGCGGAGAAGTCGAGGAGAGCCTTCGTGAGGCGGGTGAGGATGGCGAGCGAGTTGCTTCGATCGTGCGTCCAAGCACGTCGTCTCAGCCTGTGG
>JBBPNU010001230.1:0-10251 GCA_038091055.1 Leccinum angustisporum
TGAACCCGTTTGAGCTCGGAAACCTTCAGAATACATAGTAGATCTAATGTAGCGGTTTGGATGATGAGAAATGTGTGCATAATTGTGTATTCTATGGAAGTGCCGAACCAGCATGACTGCCGAAGTCACTGTACGGGATAGTACTTCAGCCTTCTCTGTCGCGAGTTCTGCCATTACATCGTCATACTCCTGTTGTAGCCCGGGAACTATGCCCTGGGCCTGCTAAATGATTTCCTCCAGAACTTTGGCATCCTAAATAAAACATAAGGTTCGCGTGGTCAATGAAGCACAAACCGCTTACCGCTTCCAGGCTCTTGAAACCTTCGTCTGCATTTTGGTAAAACTGTTCGACCCATTGCATCTTCCAGTCATACCACTTTGACTTGGCCTGCGCATGGTTGTGAGCCTTGATTAACTTGAGCTGGTGTAATCACTCGGCCTGCCCGCTCTCATCGGTGCTGACGAACTCTTGGAAAAGCGGAGGGGTCGCTTTCTGGGCTTCCTCTTCCGCGTCTCGGTGTATCTCCTTGATACGTTCAACCCAAGCTTGGAAATCTTTGCTGACATGACTGTAAAGTTCTAGTTGGGGAACGTTCACGGCCATCGCAACCACATATTCATATTCCGCGAGAGGTATTGTATTTGCGTTTCTATCGATGCCCTGCGTGATGGACGCAGAGCAGAAGGATGAACGATCGAGCGCCGAGGTGCAGCAATGTCGTCCATGAATCGAATACCTGTCATCTCGAAAAACTGCTCTATGGATATCCGGGCATCGTCATCGTCAGGTTGCATATTCTCTTCACCTGGTGTAAGCGCCATGCTCTTGCGACGGGGGGGAGCGTATGAGCACGTTACCAAGGGGCAAGAAATGTTCAGCGGATTGTTCTTGTCCTTCGAGATTGTTTACCCTGGTCGGTGATTTCTTAGGGGGCGAGATTTCAGCAGGGAGGGTAACCCTGGCACTCGTTGCCAAAGTAAGATCGGGAGCCACACCACCCAGGCTGTGCGAAATAGTCCGATGCTCGCCGAAGACCAACTGAGGAACGCGTATTCGGTCCAGCGACATGCTGCTCCTCGGCATGCAATAATGCTAACTTGAGTGGTGATGTCTTGGATGGTGACAACCGAACTCGGACAGCACCAGTACCACGCCCTGGGGTAATCGATAGTCTTTCTGTGCCACCAGGCCGCTTCGCTGGGCTTGGTTGCACGCCAGGATCAGTGACCAAGATATCACTTGATTGCTTGCGAGGAGAAGGGCGGGGAATAGGAGGTGCAAATGCTGCAGTAAACTTTTTGGGAGACGGAGGCGCTTTGATAGGAGAGGAGGAACGAGAGCGGACGGGTGGTGCGGGGGTACGAGGTTTCGGCGTAAAGGTGAAGTTCAACGGGGGTTGAGGCTGCGGAAGGCTCTCTGACGGGATAGGTTGTGCGTCTGATGATGATGTTGACTCGGTCGTTGCTGCTGCAGAAGCAGCGGGTCGTCGTTAGCAGGTATTTCCGTGTGTGAGGCTTGAGGGATGGCAGTGGTACCACTAGGTGGGGGAGATTCAGGGAGTGTCGGATAGATTCCTTGCGAGCCAGCTGGTGGGACGGAGGAAGATGGATCTGGTACTGCTTGGTTAATCGCCTCCTCTCTCGTCTGTTCTTGACTGCCGAACATTGAAGTCATAGTGGAATCTGCACTCGATCCGAGACTGACACGCCTCAGAAGTTGACTGACGTTGACAGTCCGATGACTGACGCCGTCTCGAGATTGCAGGCCGCTCGAGCTTCCCTTGGCCTATGCGAACCTGGTAACGGTGGGGAAGGAGACGACAGCTTTACGAGTACGATAGTTTCAAGGACGAGGATGTTCGATGTTCGTGGTGGCAAAGACGAAAAGCTCCATTTCTTGTACATCCTCGCCATCGTTTGCTCCGTCATCATCTGACGACGCAACAAAAGGCTCATCCCCCGAGTAGGTAGCAGAACGCAGGGCCAACCATTTTTTGCTTGATGGCTCGGGCGGACGAATGAGGGGGACTGTGAACTCCATTGGCTGCGACACGTCGCCTTCCGAGGTAAAAGATTGTGACTGTGATCCCTCTTCGACATAGGACGTCTCGTTGGATACGTCCTGTTGACCGTCGTGAGCGTCTGCAGGTGACTGTGGTATGGAAAGATTCGCTAGCGGCTGGTGGGGAACTCCCAATGACAAAGAGCGTTTTCTGACAAAATTTCGTGGAACGACTTGGTCACGTCCATGTCATCACTTCAGACTGACCGTCCGGGTCAATGAACTCGTCATCCACGGAGCCCGCTCGGAAAAATGCGGACGGGGAAAAGCCTGTATCGTCGGAGTCCATGTCCATCGACTCCTCTCCACCGCCGTCGCTGACGGCCATTGAGCGGCGAGCGGAGCTGCGTCATCGAGACCTCTGAGCGCCCGGGTACGCGTTCTCGTCATTTGTGGCCCAAGGAGAATCAAGGTCTGGCTCGGCGGCAGGGGATGACTGGGGGGTGAAGTGGTGCTGTTTGTGTAGTGGTCCGGTACTTCGAAGAGGCGCACGTGAGCATGATTGGCCAAGCTGACGCGCCTACCCAGGAATTTGCGAGTGAGGTTGTCGTCGCGGTAGTCGCGATTGACATTGACTGGGCCGCATCATCACCGTCAGCATCTGCAGCATTGACCGCCGCCTTGAGAATGCTCTTTCTCGGAACCTGAGACAAGATGAGGAATGGCAGGCGTACACTGGCAAACAGATCAACGGACCAGGGAACGACGGGCTTTGGCTGCTGGGCTTTGGCGATCTCCAGGAGCGATAGAATGTGCTCTCCGTCGTCGACCGGGGTGTTCTTGGGTCTTGTTCGCGACTGCAAACGAGTTCCGCCGCGAAGGTGAGATGCGTTTGATCGTCGTCGGTTGGTTTAACTTCGGACACTCCGATCAAACTAACTTCCAATACAATAAACGCACGTGACCATTACCCCCTCCCTCGGATTCGTCTAACAGACTTCCTCAGCGATCTATGCTCCATCGCCCAAACGACCTTTTCTACCTCGTCCTCCGTGAATACATTCTTTTTTTAGTAATTGCCTGTATCCTTTGAATGAGATATCTGTAAGCCGCATCTTCAATCTACGTACCTCTTTTTCTTCTTCACTGGGTCCACCTCTCCTCTACCAGGAATTGTACACAATACCCGGGCCGCCAGCTTCTACAACTGCCTGGCGGAGCCTTCGGTTCGCAAGAAGAATGACCGAAGAATGACCACTGAATCGTCCGTTTCCGCCGGGGCATTATCCCTTACAGACAGACCCTTGATCTCCTGCTCAAGCTTGGATACCGACTCCCTCATCGCCCGTACTTGTTTTTGAAGCTTTGTCCTGAGGTGGTTTCTTGAGCTTCTTGGCGTTCTTGGCGGTCGTCGCAGGAACGTAGTCATCTGAAGCATCCTCGGCGGACGACGCCGTCTCCTCATCTTCATCCGTATTTTGCGAGATGGCATCGTTTGCCTCGTCCACAAGAGACGCGTTTGTCACCCGATTCGTACTGTACTTTTCAATACTCTTCGAACCCGAGGCAGGATTTCCCTTCCCATGCAATGGAGAGGAGGGTATCTCGGACTCCCCATCCGTCCGAGTCCCATGCTCCTCAGTAGAGTCCGCCTCGGATTCAGACTGTGCTAGATCAGTTCTTGTGTCCACAACATAATTTCAATGAGGCAACGTACGTCCGCAACGATACCTTCAATCTCGCTCTCTGAATGTGACTCCGATTCCTCCACCGGTTTCGTTGCGGCTCCCAGCAAGCCAGCCTGGTGCAACTTGTCAATTTTTGCATCCATTTTTCGCTCATTGCGCTCAACCTACCTCGTTTGTTAAGCATAATATACGCAGTGAATGCCATGGTGACGCACGTCACTCATAAGCCGTAGCGCGTAGGTTTTCTCAACAGCGCGCATCCGTCCTCTCTTCCATCTCTTTCATGAATTCTTCGCGGGTTTCTGCCTCCACTATTGCATACCTACCCCATCTCTGCTTCGTAAAGCCAATAACGCTCATCACAAACTAGCTCCAAGAAATTTTGATCTCCTTACTTTTAGACGTAGGTCCTCGATCTCATCAAATAAGGCATCCGCCAACGCGTTGATCGGTTCGTCGTCACTGTTCTCCGCCTGATCATCGTTGACCTCTTCATCCTCTAAGATGGTCGTCATGCGGCCGCCACAATGTTTCGCCAATTATGCTCACCTTCGAGTACCTCTAGATGTGCCTCGCTAAGCTTCCGTTCAGGCACAATACTCGATATTGTCACCTTGCGTGTTATGGCACGTGGTAATCCCGAATGACTAGGTTTAATAGTCGTACCAAGTTTGGTAGGACTGGGGAAGGGCACTGGGCACGGGGCACGGGGCACGGGGCACGGGGGCATTATTCACTACCGTTGATATCTCTCTTGCCAACGCAGAAAATTTCATAACGTGCGAGTTCTCGTCAAACCCCGTGTCGTATGGGTTGACATTCACGATCATGACTTGAACGAAACGTAGGGATTAGAGATTGGGTCGCGAGTCGGAAATGGGAGATATGCCATTCTGCCATCACCAGAAAAGTAATCCATAAGAATCTCTGTCAACTTGCTGTGTCGGAATGGTACCACAGCCAATGTTCTTCTGACATCCACAGTATTGCTCTGATATGGATTAGGGGAGGAGGCGGAGTCGCTGGTACAGAGTGAGGCTCCTCTCCGCCGTCGAACAGCCGTGTGATCAAGGCTCCGACCACTTCGCTTTTCGCCTTGTAGTAGTCTCTGGTGGATGTTTCGTTTTGAACGAACGAATCCTTGAAAAGCACGTGGAGAATCTTCATCGTGGTGAGAGGAGGCGCGGGAGTAGAGCAGGCAGAGTCGCTGGTACAGAGTGAGGAAATGATGGGTGCCGAGGTGGTCCTACGACCGATAGGTCGACGGCGTGGTCCTGGCGACGATGGCGAGCTGAAGACGGAGTGTCTCGCACACTCGACGAAACTCGACATTCAGAAACGGAAGGCTTGTCGTGCGACTGGTTGGCAGGTCAGGAGAGTCAAGTATCGATCGCTATAAGTCAGACGGACCGACCGTAAAACACCAGGTAGCTATCCAGACTTCCTCCTCGCCGTCGAACAACTGCGTGATCAAGGCTCCGTCCACTTCGCTTTCCGCCTTTTCGTAGTCTCTGAGTGTATTTATCATTTTGAACGAAACGAACGAACCCTCGAGAACTTGAAGCCAGTAGAGAATCTGCATCGCAGTGAGAGGAGGTGCCGGAGTAGAGCGCGGGAGAGGAGGCGGAGTCGCTGGTACAGAGTGAAGAGATGAGTGTCGAGGTGGTCCTGCGGCCGATAGGTCGATGGCGTGGTCCTGGTGAACACACCTGGCGACGATGACGAGCATGGTGGGTGTCGAGGTGGTCCTGGCGACGATGGCGAGCTGAAGACGGAGTGTCTCCCACACTCGACGAAACTTGACGTTCAGAAACGGAAGGCTTGCCGTGCGACTGGTTGGCAGGTCATGAGGGTCAAGTATCGATCACTATAAATCAGACGGACCGTAAAACACCAGGTAGCAATCCAGACTTCCTCCTCGCCGTCGAACAGCCGCGTGATCAAGGCTCCGTCCACTTTTCACCCGCTGTGGAACGGCCAAGCGAGTCAGGAGGGTCAAGATCGATCGCGATAAATCAGACGGACCGTAAAACACCGGTAGCCCATCCAGCCCTCCTCTTCGCCGTCGAACAGCCGCATGATCAAGGCTCTGACCACTTCGCTTTTCTTCTTGTCGTGGTAACACGAGGACGGGGATTGGATGGGGACGGGGACGCGTGTCGTTGTCGTCGTCGTGGTAAAACGGAGGATGGGGATGGATGGTGGTGGGGACGCGTGTCGGCGGCGGAGTCGTCGTGGTAACACGAGAACGAGGACGGAGATGGGAGATGGGGACGGGAACGCGTGTCATGGTCGCGTCGTGGTGGCAGGAGGACTAGGACGAGATGGGATGGGGGATGGTCGAAGTCGTAGGTGGTACGAGGACGGGAATTGTCATCGATCATCCTCCAAACAGGTCATTTCGAGTGCGTAGTTGGAGGACAGCACAACGGTGACAATCTCAGGGAAGCAAGCTGGAGTGCTTTGTATTCGTCGAAATGGGATCGTGACTCGGAGACATGTGGAACTTTGGGTATTGGCGTAGCCTACGACTGTGCTAACATATTTGTTTTCAATTCAGGTCATTTTCCAGAGCTTCGTCCCATTGTCGAAATACGGGCGACGACAGCAAAAATGTAGGTAGAACCCTCAGACGGAGTGAGGTGGTGCTCAAGGTCGACGCCGTGGTTGCGCTCGGTAAGAAGGAATATTCTTTGGTTCGTCGCAACGGATAGCTGTCACGGGAAAGGGGGGCAGATGTATTGCGTGTAAGTAAGAGTAAGTACATGGTAATGGTAAGATGACTAAATGGTGTGTGGTATGGAAGGGGCGCGTACCCGCCCTCGCAGCTCAAGCGTTCAGTGACGTCGGTGAGCGCTACCTTACTGCGCCACAGAGCGAATAGTAATAGTCGAAACACGGCGCAAACTACGTCGACGTATCCGGTTCGCCTCTACAGAACAAGGGTTTTGCGTTAGACATTAAAAACGGGATGACATTGACTTGGTTAATGGCGTAGAGAGTCTTGTTCAATGTCTCCTTGATCATCGTTCTCAGACACGGAAGACGAGTAGAAGGAAGGTAAAACCGCTCACAACAAGCACCAGCGATCACGTTGTCCGTGAACTCGTATGTCACATTTTGTTTGGAATTCGAAGAACTGAGAAAGTGTCTTGTACAAGAAACCCACTTACTAGGCAGTGCATGCGTGCCAAGGACGAGGCGCAAATTCCATTGGCATCAACGTCTTCAACGAAGATGTTTTTGTTAAACGTTTACACGTCAAGGTCGTACCCGTCGTCGATGCAGGTATTCCTTTTCTTTTTGCTTCTCGGTCAGCTTCTTCTTGCGGATGAGCTCCGCGCAACACCTCCTGTTCTTTGCATACGCTTACCACCAACAGGAGCTTTCTGCGGCGAGCCGACGAGCGCTTTGCGCATAGAGACCGCGCAAGGTTCGGCATTCGACCAGCTCGGAGGACTGGGGGGACTGGCGTGCAACGGGGACCACCGGCTGCCGATGAGCGCTTTGCGCACAGATAGGGCCCGGCGTCGGCCGTTGGCTGCCACGACGAGCTTGGTATTGCCAGTGGAAGGCTACACGGAGATGGTGTCGTAGAGTTGAGGGGCCGCTCGGATCGGAGACAGAACACTTATCGGAGTGGGCAAAGGGTTCGTCGATAATCTAGACGGTCTCTGTAGCATGGTCTACAGGAATGCGGAGTTCGCCGCGGCGTGCGCAGCCCATGAGGTAGGCTTCGACTCGGCCCGGGCCGAAGTCATTGAGGAGCTTGACGAGGTCGGGAGACATGGGAGAGCAAGGAAAGGAGGCGGGAGCGAGACTTACATACGGCATCTCTAAGGCGACGAGCTCGGCCGAGGAGGGCTGGACGGTGGTGGTGTTGTAGTGCGTGGTCCTGTAGCATAAGCACACGACGCAGGCTTCAAGCGACTTGTTCGGAGGCCTATCCAGCCTTCCTCTTCGCCGTCAAGCAGCCGCGTGATCAAGGCTCCGTCCACTTCGCTTTTCGCCTTGTCGTCGTCTCTGGGTGGATTTATCATTTTGAACGAAGGAATCTAGAAGCCCGTAGAGAATCTGCATCGCAGTGAGAGGAGGCGGAGTCGCTGGTACAGAGCGAGGAGATGATGGGTGTCGAGGTGGTCCTGCGGCCGATAGGTTAATGGCGTGGTCCTGGTGAGCACACCTGGCGACGATGGCGAGCTGAAGACGGAGTGTCTCGCACACTCGACGAAACTCGAAGAAACGGAAAGCTTGCCGTGCGACTGGTTGGCAGGGGGGGGAGGGTCAGGAGGATCAAGGATCGCTATAAATCAGACGGACCATAAAACACCGGAAACCTCTCCAGCCTTCCTCTTCGCCGTCGAACAGCCGTGTGATCAAGGCTCCGTCCACTTCGCTTTTCGCCTTATAGTCTCTGGATGGATTTATTATTTTGAACGAACGAATCCTCGAGAAGCCCGTAGAGAAGCTGCATCGCAGTGAGAAGGAGGCGCGGGAGTAGAGCGCGGGAGAGAAGGCGGAGTCGCTGGTACAGAGTGAGGAGATGATGGGTGTCGAGGTGGTCCTGGCGACGATGGCGAGCTGAAGACGGAGTGTCTCCCACACTCGACGGACATTTAGAAACGGAAGGCTTGCCGTGCGACTGGTTGGCAGGTCAGGAAGTCAAGGATCGATCACTATAAGTCAGACGGACCGTAAAACACTAGGTAGCTATCCAGACTTCCTCCTCGCCGTCGAACAGCCGCGTGATCGAGGCTCCGTCCGCTATTCACCCGCTGTGGAAAGGCCAAGCGGGTCAGGAGGGTCAAGATCGATCGCGATAAATCAGACGGACCGTAAAACACCGGTAGCCTATCCAGACTTCGTCTTCGCCGTCGAACAGCCGTGTGATCGACCACTTCGCTTTTCGCCTTGTAGTAGTCTCTGGTGGATGTATCGTTTTGAACGAACGAATCCTTGAAAATCCCGTGGAGAATCTTCATCGCAGTGAGAGGAGGCGCGGGAGTAGAGCGCGGCAGAGAAGGCGGAGTCGCTGGTACAGAGTGAGGAGATGATGGGTGTCGAGGTGGTCCTGGCGACGATGGCGAGCTGAAGACGGAGTGTCTCGCACACTCGACGGACATTTAGAAATGGAAGGCTTGCCGTGCGACTGGTTGGCAGGTCAGGAAGTCAAGGATCGATCGCTATAAGTCAGACGGACCGTAAAACACTAGGTAGCTATCCAAACTTTCTCCTCGCCGTCGAACAGCCGCGTGATTAAGGCTCCGTCCGCTATTCACCCGCTGTGGAAAGGCCAAGCGGGTCAGGAGGTTCAAGATCGATCGCGATAAATCAGACGGAGCGTAAAACACCGGTAGCCTTTCCAGACTTCGTCTTCGCCGTCGAACAGCCGTGTAATCGACCACTTCGCTTTTCGCCTTGTAGTAGTCTCTGGTGGATGTATCGTTTTGAACGAACGAATCCTCGAGAAGCCCGTAGAGAAGCTGCATCACAGTGAGAGGAGGCGCGGGAGTAGAGCGCGGGAGAGCAGGCGGAGTCGCTGGTACAGAGTGAGGAGATGTTGGGTGTCGAGGTGGTCCTGCGGTCGATAGGTCGATGGCGTGGTCCTGGTGAGCATACCTAGCGATGGCGAGTTGAAGACGGAGTGTCTCGCACACTCGACGAAACTCGACATTCAGAAACGGAAGGCTTGCCGTGCGACTGGTTGGCAGGTCAGGAGGGTCAAGTAGTATCGCTATAAGTCAGGCGAACCGTAAAACACCGGGTAGCTATCCAGACTTCCTCCTCGCCGTCAAACAGCCGCATGATCAAGGCTCCGTCCACTTTTCTCCTTGTCGTACGTAGTCTTTGCTGGATGTATCATTTTGGACGAACGAATCCTCGAGAAGCCCGTAGAGAAATTCCTTGCAATGAGAGGAGGCGCGGAAGTAGAGCGCGGCCTCCAGCTCGTCTGTACAGGGGCTCAGTGAGTGTCCTGCCAGTGTGCTAGATGTAACAACTCGCCTTTCATCTGCAGTATTTCTGCACGCGTGCTCGTCTTCTGCATGTGAATACGTCGTTCAGCATCTTCTATTACCGAAGCGACCTCTTTCTTCTGTGATTTGACTTCGTTGAGCTTGTCCTCCAGACGGTCCAGATTCGTCTTGGCTTCTTTGACATCGACATGATAGGTGTCCAGCTCCGCACTGAACCTTTGTAAAAACCGTTGCCACTGTTTCCAGTAGCGTAAACAACGTACCCTTGCTCAGCGATGGTAGCGTTTAGCTCGTTTAAGTAGTGTTCAACGGTCGCATCCTTCGAATTCTGCTACTATCCCGTACAGTGACTTCGGCAGTCATGCTGGTTCGGCAGTCACACATGGTCACACCACCAGAAAGGCACATGTTACACGGCAACCGTGACGATTCAGCGTGACAACAACCGTTTTTACATCTTCCTCATTTCTGCTTCGTTTGAACCCGTTTGAGCTCGGAAACCTTCAGAATACATAGTAGATCTAATGTAGCGGTTTGGATGATGAGAAATGTGTGCATAATTGTGTATTCTATGGAAGTGCCGAAC
>JBBPNU010001231.1:0-10234 GCA_038091055.1 Leccinum angustisporum
GTGACTTTTACGTTCGGCGGAAAGCCATTTACGATCCCTGCTAGTGAGCTCAATCTTGGACCGGTGACGGAGGGCTCGTCCGATTGTTTCAGTGGAATTGTAGGCCCGACTGTGCCTTTACGTAAGATATTCTCTCCGCTGAACTACTTCTTTGAAACTTACTGACTACTGAACCCTTTTTGCCATCTGGACCAGCATTTTTGGCCTGGGTTATCGGGTGCAAATTCCTAGAGCTCTTCTATACTGTGTTCAACATGGATTCTAAGCAACCTCAAGTTGGATTTGCGCACCTTGCATCATAATCGTCGGAAGCGTAGCACTCTTTTCCGGCATTGTCATCCCACAGTCCACTTTCTTAATTCGTATATCGCATTTATCGTTCGTTGATGAGACTCGTTATAATATGTCAGACGGTGTCTGTTCTGTTTCATTCTGACATCCTCGTTACTTCGACCTCGTTCAAAGTCTAGCTGGGACAGTATGTATAAACTAGTGTAGAACTCGTCAAAGAGAACTAAGGTGAGATCGTTTCGTTTACCGTCCGCTATCATCTTACTTATATTGACTGTCAACTCTCCTGATAGAATCATAACCTTTGTCAGTTTAGTACGCTTGGTATCGGATCTGCGTGTTTTGTACTATGGAGTTCATGACCTCGACAAATTAATCATTATGGACTTCTCGATCGAAAGCCATTAAACCAAGGTTTCCGACAAGAGGACTGAGATATTAATACTAATCTCGCCGTCACACGACTGGAACATTGCGACAGGTAAGGTATGGTACGGGTGCGAGTGCGGGTCAGCATCACCAACTTTACCCACGCCCCCACCCGCACCACCCAGAAATTTACGAGGGCAACGTGCAGACGCGACTGCACAATGCGCGCCATCGTGCACGTTGTGTGATTCCTTCTGCATGCTGGGACGGGAACGGGGACGGGGATGGGGCGGGGTCAGACATCAAAGACGGAAGCCTATCCTCTGTGGATGTAAACTTCGACGGGGAACTTGGAGTCGCGCGAGAACGACGACAGGGGATACGGTGTGTCGCTTGAACAACAAAGCACTGCACGCAGCAGCTTTAGAGCAGCTCCAGATATCGTGCAACGAGCTTGGGTCTTCCACAGTGATTACTCGAGATCGGCTCGGTGATGTATCAGTGGAATAGTTACGCCATCTCAGGATCATTACTGCAGTGTTTTGATGCATCGATGATGTATCAATGGTAACGTTTCTACGTGCGGGTCAATTTATACAAGTGATGTACCATCAGTTTCACTGGTAGCCTGTGGCAGGTATATCATCCGATTAGTTCCGAGTCCTACAGTGATCGTTACATCGTTGGTGTGGGTGGGAGTCGGCAATATTTAAGGTGGATATATCGCCGTTCCTCTCTCCTCATGATTCATCGCACTTATGCTCACTTGTTTTTCAATACGCTTCACAGTTGTCGCAGTCATTGCTGCATTAGCTAGTTCGGTCGCTTCAATACCGAGACCCAGGGAGAAAGGCAATGGAATTTCCATACCACTCACCAAATATTACTCTTCGTCGTTGAACTCCAAATATGCTTCGAAACAGATCGGGCCTCAAAACTGGAAACGCGATGATTCCGTTTCGGAGCTTGACTTGACTCTGGATGAGTTATATTGGCATGGTTCCATTTGGGTGGGTACTCCTCCCAAACTCTTCGATGGTAAGTTCTCCGTGCATTTACTGGCACACACGAATGCCAATCTTCATCACAGTTCAGATTGACACCGGTTCTAGGTAAATATTTCCTGTAGAAATCACCTACTCCCTTGTTCAATCCGACCCAGCGATCTCGTCATTCCAGCATCGAACGGTGATGTGAACTGCAGAAGCCATAGACACCTCTACAACCCTGCTTCGTCGGCAACTGCCAAGAACTTGGACAAGACATTTTCCGCCCAATATGTAGATGGTGGATTCGCCAATGGTGATCAATACACTGATAACATAACTATTTCTGACTTCACTGTGGGTTCTTTCTCTATGATCATAAACGTGATTAATTCTGACCGCTGAGTAGGCTGACAAGCAAACCATCGGTGTTGCAACAACATATTCACCTAGGCTTGCAAAGTCTTCTATGCCACCGGACGGTATATTGGGATTGAGTTTATCATCTGCGTTTTCTATTTTCCCTGCTAGCTCCCTGTTCGAAACACTCATCAGCGAGGGAAAACTACCTGATAAAGTATTTGCATTCAAGTTCACTCCTGAAGGTGTTCACGAAGGCATGATGTACATTGGCGCAGTGAACGAAGCGAAGTACACAGGTGACATTACCTATGTCAATGTAGTACAACCTTACTTGGTGAGTTGAAATGTACCATTGAGTTGCAGTCGTAAGACTCGTACCTATTCACTTTCACCATTAGGGAAAATGGATGGTGATGGTGGACGATATTCGTATCAATAACAAACCGGTGCTGGGAAGCCTAGCTGCGATTATCGACACTGGTTCCACCCACATTTTGGGTCATCCACTTCAAGTTTTGGAACTGCACAAGGCCTACGGTGGTAAAGCTTTCGGAAATGGATGGTACACATGTAAGTTCTTATTGGGGTTCAAATAGTACTTTCGAGTCCATTGACAGCCTATAGTCCAATGCGATCACTTCCCGGACGTGATTTTTACTTTTGGCGGCATGCCATTTACGATCCCTGCTCGTCAGCTCAATCTTGGACCGGTGACGGAGGGCTCGTCCGATTGTTTCAGTGGAATCTTAGGCCTGAAGAATTTACGTAAGATATTTTAGCCTTGAACAGCTTGTTTGAAACATACTAACTACTGAACCCCTCTTTCTATCTGGACCAGCATTTATGACCTGGGTTATCGGGTGCCAATTCTTAGAGCTCTTCTATACTGTGTTCAACATGGATTCTAAGCAACCTCAAGTTGGATTTGCGCAACTTGCATCGTAATCGTCGGAAGCGTAGCACTCTTTCCTGGCATTGTCATCCCACTTGCTTATTTCGTAGATCGCATGTATCGTTCGTTGATGTCGATGAGACTCGTTTAAGTATGTCAGACGGTGTGCCGTCCTGTTACGTAGTAAGGCACGTGCACAGGAATAGAACATTGTCTTTCAAGGTCGCGCGGAAGGAAAGTGCCGTCGTTCCTTTCTTTCTCTGTTTCACTCTCCCTCCACTCCCAAGCGGTGTCCATTCGGCCACCGCATCCGCCTCGACTCACTGGGTTCTGGACCCCTGGAGGCTCTGGCGATAGCGCTACGAGACGGATGTTCCCACCCGCCCCGCAGCTTATCCTCAACCCAGGTCGGCCCGGAGTCGGACAGCGCAGCGCGCTGCCGCTCACACTTCTCTCCCGTATCCTTCGCATCTATGTCCCATCGTCATGGATAGCTCCCGTAAAAAAATGTATACCACTATAGAGTAGTAAATACAAATTATTTCTCCCTTTCTTTCCCATGAGCACGATCCCGACCTCAGACCAAAGAGTCTGTTCTGTTTCATTCTGACATCCTTATTACTTCGACCTCGTTCAAAGTCTAGCTAGGACAGTATGGGTCATTATGTATTAATTAGCGACTTCTCGATCGAAAGCCATTAACCCAAGATTTCCGATCAGAGGACCGCGATATTAATATTAATTTCGCCGACACACGACAGGAATATTGTGACAGAGGTAGGGTATGGCACGGGTGCGGGTCCTGGTCAGCATCACCAATACCTACGCCCCCACCCGCACCCTCACCGTGAGTATCTGACCCAGAAAATCACGAGGGCAACGTGCAGGCGCGACTGCACAACGCGCGCCATCGTGCACGTTGCGTGATCACTCCCACATACTGGGACGGGGACGGGGACGGGGCGGGGGCAGACATCAAAGACGGAAGCCTACCCTCTGTGGATGTAGACTTCAACGGGGAACTTGGAGTCGCGCGAGAATGACGACAGGGATACGTTGTTCACGAAGAGGCTGACAACTGGTTTTTTTTTTTTTTTTTTTTTTTTTTTTTTTTCACCTTTTCCATGGGGATCGAGGGAGTCCTACTTTACCCAGGAATCTTCGGACAATTCGGCATAGTCTACGGGCGGACCAAAAATTGATGTCACCGATCTGTATAGAGGGTTCACACTCGTCTGGTTCTCTGTCGGCTGATGAGACCCACGCTCACGATGGAAAAGAACAGCGTACATCGAAGACAGTACGTATCCAAAGACCTTTCCCCTCTCGTCCTCCGCGACAAAGGACAGGTCGGCCAGTTGAGTATAATGTATTGCCCTGGCCATCCGTTCGAAAAGTGCTATTGCGGCGCTCGCACGAAGAAGCTCACAAAACCGCATGTAGTAGTTCTTTGGGATGTTGCAGAGATTACAAGTGACTCTGAGGAGGTTCAGGAGATCGTTGACCTGGGCAAGCGCCAAGACTGACAACTTGAATGTGCCAGTGATTCATGTGAACGCTTTTACACGCGCCGAGGCCCATAACGGTATTGTGGCGAAGTAACACAAACCTCTGCGTAAGTTCATCGAGTGATGCCAGTGCTGGTTGGATGCTGTTCCTGGACCCGTTAGTGGTACAGGACCTACAGGTATTGATGTAGGTCCTGAAAGTTTGTAACAGTAACACGTGGGAATGACACGCGGCGAAGGTTACATCATCCGTGACCTTCTTGTTTTCGTCTTTGACGATGTCTTCAATGAATCACCTTCACTATCGCAGCCGGAATACGATTCTGTTCGTGCTTTGGTCGTGGAGGGCATGTCCGTTCGTGAAACGGACATTTTTTTCCCCATCTTTCACTGCGACAACGACAGCGTCTAACGAGTACCAACACCACCTCCACTGCCTCATCCACACCCAACAAGTCCAAAAAAGTTGTCACGACACTCCTCTTTTACTCCGTCAATACCCCCCGCACGCCTTATATCGGCAGTACATTCGTCTCCCCGGCAGTACCGCGACCTTTTCATCAACAACGTCCCCTTCCGATCCAACTTCCTTGTCCAGTATGGTATGGCGAGCAGTACCACTGGGATGGCATCACTGTGTACGTAGCAGATCATCGTCGCCTCTGTAGACAGCTCAGACAGGTGGTCCCACCGCAGAAGAACACAGATGCATCCAATACTCAATCTCAGGCTCCTCCCTTTAGATCAGCCGGACGAGCTCAAGCCCGGGTCAAGGTGACCACTGTAGAGCTCAAGACCACCCACGTAGACGAAGCTCTCGCCTGGGGCGACCGTGAAAGCGATGGCTTTGGCAAAGCACAAGGCCGCGCAGCTCGCAGACAAGTGGACGATCTCATCCGCAAGGCTGAGGAGGCTTTGGCCAAGCCGATAGAGACCACGTTGGACACGACGATACCTACACCAGAGTCTGTGCCCGTACCAGCCACAAATATCGAGGTAATTGTTTTGTTGGAGAAGAAAATGGGGATGCCCATCGGTTTCGAACCCCGGCTTGCTCCCAAGCCTAAACTCCCTTGGTTTCCCTTGCCATCTCTCGGCACCCGTCATTTCGCATCTCGTAAAACCGTAGACGACCTTGCAGGACATCTTGCCCGTCTGCGAGCTCGTGACGGGCCTCGAACGACCCACACTCGACCACTTCGTTTGCGTTGTTCTCACTATATCCTCTTTCCTTTTCATACCGTGCGCGTGTTCTCATTGAACATTTAGCAGGGTTTTAAGTCCTTACATATGCTAATACACCCCGTCGTTTCCCAACAACAATGAGCAGCTCGCTTGACGGACCCACAGGCTGGAAAGCCCTCCGGGCTTTTTCCCACTCTTACATGCGCTTACGCCTCTCAGCTCACCTACCGCGAATCATTTGTCTGGTTCGCTGGAATCTCCACGGAAGTAAGTATTGCCCCCAAGGCTCTTGAAAGACGAAGATTTACTATGGTTGTCGACAGAACCCATCCCAGTTCCAGCTTCCGTCGACTTCCCAATAACCCCGTGGAATCGCTCTGTCAGACTCCGACCGAATGCGCCTTGTCATGGTCATCAACCTCGCCCTACGTCCAAGGTTTTCGAAATCCGTTTGATCAACGTGTCCCGGCCATCGTCAACCAGATTGTGCAAGACACGCCTCGAGTTATCCATTATGGTCGTTTCGTCCCGTCATTTGCACCGAACCTCGTCACATGATGCCGTGCCGCACGTTTAACACAGCCACAGAACTTGGAAGAAGCAAGACAACGACACTAGATCGTTCAAACCAGAATTTGAAAACTTTAGAGGGGATGTCGAGCTCCGGGGGATTGAGGTACCGAGGAATGTCATCAGGAAAAATGGTTGCTGCCTTTGATTGGTCGGGTCGGGAAGTGGTGAGTGCCCAACGGAGTCGGTGGTAATTTGAGGCCCCTAGGGTTGGGTGTCGCTTTCACTGTCGAGAGGCCTATGGGTATGGTCAGGTTAGGTGAGTATTGGACGCTTGAACGACAAAGCAAAGCACTGCAAGCAGCAGCTTTCGAGCAGCTCCAGATATTGTGCAACGAGCTTGGGTCTTCCACAGTGATTACTCGAGATCGGCTCGGTGATGTATCAGTGGAATAGTGATGCCATCTCAGGAGCATGCCTGCAGTGTTTTGATGCACTGGCGCTTCTACTTGCGGGTCAATTTATACAAGTGATGTTCCATCAGCTTCACTGGCAGCCTGTAGCGGCAGGTAGAATATCATCCGATTAGTTCCTATCATTGATCGTTACATCATTGGTGTGGGTGGGAGTCAGCAATATTTAAGGCAGATATACCACGGTCTGTGGCTCCTCATCGCACTTATGCTCACTTGTTTTTCAATACGCTTCACAGTTGTCGCAGTCATTGCTGCATTGGCTATTTCGGCCGCTTCAATACCCAGACCCAGGGGAAAAGGCAATCGAATTTCCATACCACTCACCAAATACTCTTCGTCGTTGAACTCCAAAAACAGCGTCAATATTGATGGACTCAAGTCTGGCACTATATCAGACACGACGTACGTGTCCGAGTCGTGAATCCTTTTCCTTGATTCTCTCATGCGTCGTTTCAGCAAGGTTCTTCCTGGCTTGGAAAACAATGAAAGGAATACGGGAACTATCCAACCTTATGCTTCCACAGAGAGCGGGTGTCAAAATTGGAAACGCGATCACCTCACGGTTTCGGAGCTTGACTTGGCTCTGAAGAAGGATCATTGGACTGGTTACATGTGGGTGGGTACTCCTCCCAAACTCTTCTCTGGTAAGTTATCCGTGCATTTACTGGTACACATGAATGCCAATCTTCATCACAGTCCTGGTTGACACCGGTTCCAGGTAAGTATTTCCTGTCGAGATTACCTACTCCCTTGTTCAATTCGACCCAGCGATATCATCATTCCAGCATCGAACGGTGATGAGAACTGCAAAAGCCACGATCACCTCTTCAACGCTGCTTCGTCGTCAACTGCCAAGAACTTGGACAAGACATTTTCCGCCCAATATGTAGATGGTGCATTTGCCAATGGTAATCAATACACTGATAACATAACCATTTCTGACTTCACTGTGGGTTCTCTCTCTATGGTCATGAACGTCATGACTTTTGACCGCTGAGTAGGCCGACAAGCAGACCATTGGTGTCGCAACAACATACTCACCTAAGTGGGGAAAGTCTTTTATGCCACAGGACGGTATATTGGGATTGGGATTATCATCTGCTCTTTCGGTTTTCCCTGCTAGCTCCTTGCTCGAAACACTTTTCAGCGAGGGAAAACTGGATGATAGAGTATTTGCATTCAAGTTGTCTAAATCTGGTGAAGGCATACTGTACATTGGTGGAGTGGACGAAGAGCAGTACACAGGTGACATTACCTTTGTCAATGTATTACAACCTGCCAACATGGTGAGCGGAAATGTTCCGTTGAGTTGTAGTCGTAAGATCGTAACTACTCACTTTCACCATTAGGGAAGATGGTTGGTGGTGGTGGACGATGTTCGTGTCAATAACAAACCGGTGCTGGGAAGGATAGCTGCCATTATCGACACTGGTACTAACCGCATTATCGGTCGTCAAGATCAAGTTTTAACACTGCACGAGGCCTATGGTGGTAAACCTTTCAGAGATGGATGGTACACATGTAAGTTCTGATTGGGGTTCAAATAGTACTTTCGGGTCCATTGACAGCCCTATAGTCCCATGCGATCACTTCCCGGACGTGACTTTTACTTTTGGCGGCAAGCCATTTACGATCCCTGCTCGTGAGCTCAATCTCGGACGGGTGAGAATGTTCTCGTCCGATTGTTTCAGTGGAATTGTAGGCCCGAGTATGACTTTACGTAAGATATTCCCTCTTCAACTACTTCAAACGTAATAACTACTGAACCACTCTTGCCATCTGGACCAGCACGTGCGGCCTGGATTATCGGGTACAATTTCCTGGAGCTCTTCTATACTGTGTTCAACATGGATCCTGAGCAACCTCAAGTTGGATTTGCGCAACTTGCCAGTGCATCGTCGTCGTCGGAAGCGTAGCACTCTTTTCCGGCATTGTCATCCCACTTGCTTATTTGGTGGATCGCATGTACTGTATTGTTCGTTGATGAGACTCGTTTTAATATGTCAGACGGTGTCTGCTCTGTTTCGTTCTGACATCCCCGTTACTTCAATGATCTCTTTCAAAGTCTAGCTAGAATAGTATTTATAAACTGGTGTAGGACCCGTGGAACCACTGGCAGTATATTCAAGGTCAATGGGCTCATGAACCTTTTCTGGCAGCGAGGACCTTGATGATGTTCATCACCTTGTCCCACCTCTTATCTTCGCGCCACGAGATTGTCCGGTCTTCCCTGAGGGTAAGTGCGTGGTCAAGAAGCCTTGTAGGTCTTTCCTCGCGTTCGAGAAGCTCAACCTCTGCGTCGATAAAATCCAACCAGGCGACTGCCACTTTTCTGTGAAGCGCTCAAATTTGGAACACAGAGTGCCCAGAAACAGCGACCCGTGCCGTGCGTGACATATGATCCTTAGAAAAAAGAAAGAAAGAGAGATCCAATGTCAGAACCGAACGCAGTTGCTTGCCTACATCCTCGCCTCACCTTTTGGCCTGACCTGCTCCGGCGTCGATCTGATCTCGTACCTCGCCATCGCCTCACGAACATCCGCACGGGTACGTGCACTTGTCTGTCGCTCAAGATTTCCCCCATTAACCGATCGGGTTCTTCTGCGCTCGCGTCGTTCACGAGTGTCCTGTACTTGGTCACGAGGGGCTTCGAAATCGAGCAAGGGTAGTACCGCAGGACATTCGGGTACACATTAACGAAGTGAAAATTTTCAGTGTTGAAAGACGACCTGGGGTTTCTGAATCAATGATGTTCTTGTTGAAGGTGAAACCGTTGATTGAGCTCCAAGCACTCGTTTGCAAGTCCGATCTCAAAGGGGATCTATGCGGTCAGTTTGCTCTGCCAAATCATCAGATGACCTGGTCGTGCCGCCTCTGTCGTCTTGACGCTGGCCTGTCACGTCCGCGACAATGCTCACCAATCCCTGATTTTTGACGTGCTGCTCAGCGTATGTCCATTGTAGCCTGGGCCTGACGTCGCGCGTGCGGTTTCAAGTTGGGAAACGACGACTACCCAGACAAGTCGGAGGTTGAGCAGGGGTTGGTGTCTGCGAGGGCGTGGGCGACGACGATAACATTGCGAGGTGCACGTCCACCTCTCACAGGGACGCCGAACGTCGGTGCCTCGTCTGCGCAGCATCCAGACGGCTCGTACTAGCTGTGATCATCGCAGTGCGTCTTGTTGGTGGCGCGCCCGAGTCGGGATCAGCGTCAGCTTCGGCATTATTGTACTTGCGTGCCCGCAGCTGTTTGGCCTCATTCCCGCTCCCGACCTCCCCGTCCGACTGTCCCAGACCCGCCACAGATGTCTTGCGACGCTTCGTCGTGCTCCGACGCGCCGTTCGCGATTTACCCAAGCCCGTCGCTCGCGTCGATGTGTCCGTCGCCGTCTCCCTTCCCGAAGTTGTCACAAGGCCCACTAGGTCGTCCGTGTCCCGCCCATTCACTCTGACAGTCTTGGACACTTGCACGGGGATGCTGAGCGTCAACCTGTTGCTGCTCCCTATCCCGGTCCCACTACCGCTGCCGTTCCCGTGGCCCTGCCCTCGCCATGTAGACGGCGACCTAGTAAGCGCACCTGGTCGGCCCTTGCGCACCCGCGACCCACGCCGCCCAACGTCGACCATTGTTGATATCATCTTCGATGTCGCGTTG
>JBBPNU010001232.1:0-10234 GCA_038091055.1 Leccinum angustisporum
GTGATCGCGCACGTTGGACCAATCGAACAGGTACTGCCGCGACTTACTAATCATGCATGTTGATGGAATACTAACCTTTTCATAGCGTGGAAGAAATGGGCCTTTGACGAAATCCCGGACCCGGAGTCGCGCTTCCAAAGCATGAAAGAGGACTCCAATATGAACAACGTCGTTGTACAGGGACCCGACGTCTTCGAAAGTAACGGCATTTTCATCCATCCAGCAGAATACGAGACAAAGCTGCATGATGCAGATTGTGTCGAAGTGGAAGTGCTTTTAAAACTGTATGCATCTCTCTCCTCATCGCTCACAAATGCATAGCTGATCGCAGCGAACAGAGGTTCATATCCCCCAAACGCAAAAGAACCGAACGGTTCCCACATCTACCAGCTAATTCTTAAAGGATTGAAAGTAATGCCATACTCAGAGTATCTTTTAAACAGCTCCGAATACGATGAACCCAACAACCAGAATGATGGATATGGGAAAAGGAAAGCTGTACAGAATGCAGCAGGTGAACGTGCATCCAAGCGTACCGTGACGGAGGACATGGAGATCGACGACGATGGATTGTAGAAACTTGTATAATAGACTCATCTATTGTAGAACGTGCATCGAATCATGTATTCGTCTGATGAACCAAGAGGGGGGGAGTCGGGGACTGGCGCCCGGGCGCCGCTTACGATGAGAAATCGTACAGCCCCGATTGGCATTCATTAATTCATTCCCTTTTACAGCTTTTGGGCGACAAGAGCAGCCACCGCCCTGAGAGTGACATGTTGCATTGTCAGGAACGGACAGAGTCGGGCGGCACCAACTCACTCCGTTACAGATACATGGTCGAGATGGGCGCCCGCGTTTACACCAACAAAGTACTTCGGAATGAAGAATAACAGCATCTGCGTCACCAACTACGAGTTAGTCGTCACTCGTAGCCACATCTTTGTCCGAATTATTCAACAAACCAACTTTACTGCAGTATATCCCACGTCTAACTTTTACTTTCTTTTGCCCAGAACTATTCTTATTTAGGACACTCGCAATCGAACTCGACGTCGCATCATGGCAGGCAGATCGAGCGAGGGTGTAGTGACGGACCTGGAGTGGCCTGCTTGTTTGGCGTGTGCGATCGTCAACCGGGCGGGGGAGGCTAAGAGTGGGGTGTGCGAAAGTTGTTTCGAGCGGCATGCTTCATTCTGGAATGACGTCCCTACCTCGGACTTCGAGCTGTGGAAGCCTACGCGGCTTGACTTGAAGCAATCAAGCCTTGATAGCATGAGAGGCGTGAAGCACATTGAGGTGGAGATATGTCTCCGGTCGTCCCTTCCAGCTTTACAGTCACACGGATCGAGCCATCTTTTGTTAGATCTTTTGTTAGATCTTTTGATAATACAATGAACGAACGACCCTTCCCTAGTGCAAGCAGCGCCGACGCCGGTCATCAAATGACCGTGTGGATTATTACACCAACCGTCCGTCAGCGGATGACTTCATGCCGTGTACACGAAGAACAGGTTCCTAAAAAAAGCCCATCGGGTTCACATCCTTCTGAGAAGCTCGAAAACCAACACGCCACCACTTACTGTTTATCCGTTAGATCCGCAAACGCATGTCGTTCCCTTTCCCGCTGAACATCTGCGTCGCTCCATCCATGACGTGCTATCTCCTCCGCCAGCTGCTTCTGACGTTGCTTGTTCAACCGAACGTTGATCCAGCGGAGCAGGAACGACACGAGGAGCTGTATGACCAAGATGACCATGATGGCGGTCTTACCCGGGATATATGCAGGGGCGTCCTTTGGTTGGAAAATCTCCGTGCCGATGATGTTGCCTACACTAAAGGTCGCCAGCGTCATCGCGTTTATCGTCACCTTTTTTTCGACAAGGTAAGCACATCCGTCGGAAATGGAAACGAACGATAAAGACAACGTGCGCCGAACCTTTTTCGTGTGGCCACTCGTATTGCTAGCATTGTAGGCATAGATGGTCGACAGGGCGCTGCCAAAGGTGGACGACAAATACGATCCTGGGAATGAACGGGATTATTAGTTCGACACATGCCGACGAGAGAGAGAACCGGACTGATTACCAAACAAGAGCACGCCGTGTTGCGAGGAGCCCTGAAGCCCGATCATGATCGCTTTGAAGAAGGTTGAGTTCATTGCAGTCACATCGGTGTGGACTGTCATCTCTCACCTAGACCGACGATCGTGGGTACCAAAGCGATCACGATGGGCAACATCCGCTCGTTCTGCCAGTGGGCGAACACAAATGGTTAATCACAATTAGGTTGTCCGATAAAGAGTCCAGGCCATACCATCTTGTCCGAATACCAACCGCAGAACAAGACCGTTACGGCTCCAACAGCACCCCCCGGGGTGGACAATATCAACGTTTGCTTCGATCTGAATTCATTACCTCAAAACCCAGATTGATACGCCCATCTGTAATGACATACGTGTACCCGAAGCTTTTGATGATAATGTTGCCGACTGGTATAACAGCAAAGTCAGCACTAAGTGGAACTCAACTATCACGGACCACCCACAGTTGCTTAGTGCGCCGTTTGGAATACTCGCTGCAGGACAGGTCAACTCATGTGACTCAAGCCGTTATTAAGACACATACTGAGTATTGTCGATAACACAATTAGCCACGTCCGGATGTCTGTCAGAGCTTCCTTGATCTGTTCCTTCTTGATCGTCTTGTTCTCCGTCCCTCCCTGATCATTCCGAACACGCTCCAGAGCAGCGATTCGTTCTTCTTTAGTCAGCATATGAGCATGAACGGGGGAATCGGGAAGCCCAATCAGAACGACGATTCCGACGACGATCGCCAACCCGCCCAAGAGCAAGTAAACAATCTTGTATGGCGGAATAAGCTTGCCGTTGTAGAATGAAATGCCCTGTAAAAGATCATCGTGAGCAGAGTCACCAAAGACTATACCGGCACTCGACCCACGTAAGCAACGAAACCTCCGAAGATCGACGTGAGAGCATTCTGTGTGATTCAAATGAAATGTCAATACAACGAAGAGTGGGTGACGTCCTGACCATGACATAAAACCACGCAATCCTGCTAGCCTAGACATTATCATAAGTTCCATCCGAACACGATCATTGAGAATCATCCCAACGAACCTGTTCATCCTTTTTGTAGAACATGGAGATGATCAGAATCAAGCTGGGGGCCACGCAAGACTCGCACATCCCTGAGAGAGCGTCGGCCTACTTTAGCGGGAATCATAGTAAATTGTGCGACGAGCGAAACGCACCTAGAAGGAATCGCAGAGCAAAGAAGGCACCGAAGTTGTTTGTGGATGCATGCAGCATGAGCAATGCTCCCCAGACGACGATGTTGGCACCTCGGAGGCCGTCAACGATCATGTATGGACCAGCAGACGGTACGCTCACCCAAATACTTGGCCAACCTCAATTTCTGAGAGATATACACTGTAGGAAACTCCCAGAACAGGAATCCTATCCTTCTGTCAGATGAGAGCACAGACGGGAAACGATCCAGGTTTACCGAGATAAAAGGCCATGGATACTAGGTTGTAGTGCTGCAGAAAGGATGAGCCAACGAGGAACACGACGCCCACAAAGGTTTTACCTGGCCAACGATTGGAAAGCCCATGATACTGCGGTAATTCGGTCAGTACGAGGGGGTCGGGATTATGCCGTTTCTTGCCTTGCATAGTTCAGAGCAGTCTTGTCACTAGACGCAAGCAGGTGAGCGTACACGACACTGACAAGGTAATGTGGGGCTCACAGGTATTGAGTGAAGTAAACTGCCGCAGATATGGTCGGGATGACCAAGTCCTACAAGCAATACATCGTCGATCAAATCCGAATGACCAATATCTGGACTTCACCGAATACGTACCAATTTCCTTCTAAGCTTTCTGTTAAACTCCTCGCTGAAATGCTCTTTGGCTTCCGCGCCGACGAGTTGCAAAGCCTCGTCTCCGTCGGTAGCATCGCCGGCAAAACTTGAAGCGGGCTTCTCGTCAAGCTCGATATTCTTCTCCGAGTCTTCTAAGTTGTTCAACACGCCAGGCTCGGAGGACATTGGTAATACAAGTATGCCAACGAAGATAGCTGTATCATAATCGAGTAGCGGTCTTTTATCCCTTGGTTAGGTTCATGTTGTTTGATAACACCCAGTGCTCAAATGTCAACAAACCAAATCCAACAGTAAGATAAGGCTATAAACATCTTTACAGCGTGAGCACATGTGCCTGGGGAGAGTGGAGTAAACTTGAAGAGTTACACTTTTCTCAGACTGTGTGTTTGATCAGCATGGAGGTTTCGGATGTAATGGGAAAAATGTTACCATTGAAATCAGAAATCGTACAGCGCCAAGCATTCATTCCCCTTTACAACTCCAACAAGAGCAGATGTAGCACCGCCCTGAGAGTGACATGTCAGGAACGGACTCAGTCGGGGCGTCAACCCACTCCGTTACAGATACGGGCCGCACCATATTCACCTGTTTTCAGGCCGTGGACAAATGAGTCAATAATCCGAGCTCCCGAGTTTCCGATAGCGTGGCCGAGTGCCACAGCACTGGATGATCTTTGTCAGCCCGACATTATAATCAAACTATTTTGGCTGCTTACCCGTTGATGTTAATCTTTGCGGGGTCGATTTGAAGTAGCTTTTCCGCAAGACGAACGACGACTGAGAGAGCCTCATTGATCTCAAATCGTGCAATGTCATCAGTGGTCAAGTTAGCTCTCTTCAGAGTTGGGGTAGAACGATGTAGGGAACGATGTAGGAGCCATGGGGAAATCAATAGGTTCGACAACCGCCTCGGCGCAGGCTATAAGCCAAAGGATCAGTGATTGATTGGCAGGAGTACACCAAGCCAAACTGAACGCACAGACAATCTTTACGAGGGGCTTGACGCCTGATTCCTTGGCCTTTTCAGCGGACATGAGGATCAGTGCCGAGGGACGTCATTCAAGTTGGAGGAGTTGGCCGCTGTTATCGAGCCGCCAGGCTTGAACACAGACTTGAGAGGGAACCTTCAAGTTGTTGAGGATGACTTTCTTGTACTCTTCATCCTCCTTCACCATGGTATCTCCCTTCTTTCCCTTTATCACAACAGGGGCAAATTGGTTGGCAAATACGCCATCTTTCCATGAGCTGATTGCGAGGGGGTGGGTACACACTTGTACAGTACTACAAGTTGTACCATTTCAAGTTCATTCAATTCGTCTGTCAGTGTCACGCGTCACACCGATTCTTTGACATCGGATTCATTTATTTATTCTCAATTTTGTAGATTTTTTGAGATTTCCGAGAAAATCGAATTGAATGACATGGTACAGTCACTGATTAAGTGCTGGCATAAGAGGCGTGAAGTACGTTGAGTTGGAGATATGTCACCGGTCGTCCCTTCCAAGTTTAGAGGCACACGAATCGAGCAATCTTTTGCTAGATCTTTTGATAATCGAATGAACGATTGACCCTTCCAGTGCAAACAAGGTTTGCGACGACGCCAGTCGGCACTTCCACGAGTCAGATGACTGTGTGGATTATGACACCGGCCATCCGTCAGCGGATGCCTTCATGCCGTGTACACGAAGAACAGGTTCCTAAAAAGCCCATCGGGTTCATATCCAGAAGCTCGAAAACCAACACGCCACCACTTACTGTTTATCCGTTAGATCTGCAAACGCGTGTCGTTCCCTTTCCCGCTGAACGTCTGCCTCGCTCCATCCACGACGTGCTATCTCCTCCGCCAGCTGCTTCTGACGTTGCTTGTTCAACCGAACGTTGATCCAGCGAAGGAGGTACGACACGAAGAGCTGTACGATCAAGATGACCATGATGGCGGTCTTACCCGGGATATATGCAGGGGCGTCCTTTGGTTGGAAAATTTCCGTGCCGATGATGTTGCCCACGCTAAAGGTTGCCAGTGTCATCGCATTTATTGTCACCTTTTTTGTTCGACAAGATAAGCACATCCGAACGATATAAGTAATGTGCGCCGGACCTTTTTGGTGTGGCCGCTCGTATTGCTAGCATTATAGGCATAGATGGTTGATAGGGCGCTGCCAAACGTGGTCGACAAGTACGATCCTAGAAATGAACGGGATTGTTAATTCGACACATGCCGACGAGGGAGAGAACTGGACTGATTACCAAACAAGAGCACGCCGTGTTGCGAGGAGCCCTGAAGCCCGATCATGATCGCTTTGAAGAAGGATAAGTCCATTGCATCACATCAATATGTACTGTCACCACTCACCTAGACCGACGATCGTGGGTACCAAAGCGATCACGATGGGTAACATCCGCTCGTTCTGCCAGTGGGCGAACACAAATGGTTAATCACGATTGGGTTGTCCGATAAAGAGTCCAGGCCATACCATCTTGTCCGAATACCAACCGCAGAACAAGACCATTGCGGCTCCGACAGCACCCGCCGGAGTGGACAATATCAACGTTTGCTTCGATCTGGATTCATTACCTCAAAACCCTGATCGACACGCAGCATCTGTAATGACATACGTGTACCCGAAGCTCTCGATGACAATGTTGCTGACTGGTATAACAACAAAGTCAATACCAAGTAGAAATTAACTATCACTGCGGACCACCCACAGTTGCTTAGTGCGCCGTTTGGAATATTCGCTGCAGGACAGGTGAACCCATGTGACTTGAGTCGTTGAGACGCACATACTGAGCATTGTCAACAATACAATAAGCCACGTCCGGATGTCTGTCAGAGCTTCCTTGATCTGTTCCTTCTTGATTGTCTTGTTCTCCGTCCCTCCCTGATCATTCCGAACACGCTCCAGAGCAGCGATTCGTTCTTCTTTAGTCAGCATATGAGCATGAACAGGGGAATCGGGTAGCCCGATCAGGACGACGATTCCGATGACAATCGCCAACCCGCCCAAGAGCAAGTAAACAATCTTGTATGGCGGAATAGCCTTGCCGTTGTAGAATGAGATACCCTGTAAAAGGTCGTCATGAACAGAGTCGCCAAAGACTATACCACTCGACCCACGTAAGCAACGAAACCTCCAAAGATCGACGTGAGAGCATTCTGTGTGATTCGAATGAAACGTCAATACAACGAAGAGTCGGTGACGTCCTGACCATGACATAAAACCACGCAATCCTGCTAGCCTAGACATCATCGTCGTAAGTTCGATCCGGACATGATCATTGGGAATCCCAGCGAACCTGTTCATCCTTTTTGTAAAACATGGAGATGATCAGAATCAAGCTGGGGGCCACGCAAGACTCGCACATCCCTGAGAGAGCGTCGGCCTACTTTAGCGAGAATCATAGTAAATCGTGCGCCGAGCCAAACGCACCTAGAAGGAATCGCAGAACGAAGAAGGCACCGAAATTATTCGTGGATGCATGCAGCATGAGCAACACTCCCCAGATGACGATGTTGGCACCTCAGGGGCTGTCAACGATCATGTATGGACCAGCAGACGGCACGCTCACCCAAATACTTGGCCAACCTCAACTTCTGAGAGATATACACTGTAGGAAACTCCCAGAACAGGAATCCTAACCTTCTGTCAGACTAGAGCACAGAGAGGGAAATGACCCAGGTCTACCGAGATAAAAGGCCATGGATATTAGGTTGTAGTTCTGCAGAAAGGATCAGCCAGCGAGGGACACGACGCCCGCAAAGGTTTTACCTGGCCAGCGATCGGAAAGCCCATGATACTGCGGTAATTCAGTCAGTAGACTCAGTACGAGGGGATTGGGTTTACACCGTCTCTTGCCTAGCATAGTTCAGAGAAGTCTTGTCGCTAGACGTAAGCAGGTGAGCGTGCATGACACTGACAAGGTAGTGTGAGGCGCACAGGTATTGAGTAAAGTAAACTGCCGCAGATATGGTCGGGATGACCAGGTCCTACGAGAAATACATCGTCGATCAAATCCGAATGACCAATATCTGGACTTCACCCCGAATACGTACCAATTTCCTTCTAAGCTTTCTGTTAAACTCCTCGCTGAAGTGCTCTTTGGCTTCCGCGCCAACGAGTTGCAAAGCCTCGTCTCCGTCGCCAGCATCGCCGATGGACTCGGGCTTCTCGTTAAGCTCGATGTTGATGTTCTTCTCAGAGTCCTCCATGTTTTTCATCACGACAGGCTTGGAGGACATTGCGAATACGGGTATACCAACGAATATAGCTGATGATTGAGTAGTGGTCTTTTATCCCCTGGTTAGGTTGTCGCACGATCAGACACATGCATGTTGCCTGACAATACCCAGTGCTCAAATGTCAACAAACCAAATCCAACAGTAAGATAAGGCTATAAACATCTTTACAGCGTGAGCGCATGTGCCTGGGAGGAGAGTGGAGTAAACTCGAAGAGTTACACTTTTCTCAGATGTGATTGATCAGCATGGAGGTTTTGGTGCAATGAGAAAATTGTTATTATTCAAATCAGAAATCGTACAGCGCCAAGCATTCATTCCCCTTCACAGCTTCTGGATGACAAGAGCAGATGCAGCACCACCCTGAGAGCGACATGTCAGAAACGGACTGAGTCGGGAAGGCATCAACTCACTCCATTACAGATACCGGCCGCACCATATTCACCGGTTTTCAGGCCGTGAACAAGTGAGACAATAATCCGAGCTCCCGAGTTTCCGATAGCATGGCCGAGTGCCACAGCACCACTGAATCATATTTGTCAACCGACAATTATAATCAAACCATTTTGGTTGCTTACCCGTTGACGTTGATCTTTGCAGGGTCGATTTGAAGTAGCTTTTCCGCAAGACGAACGACAACTGAGAATGCCTCGTTGATCTCAAATCGTGCAATATCATCAATGGTCAAGTTCGCTCTCTTCAGTGCCTGGGGCAGAGCGACAGTGGGAGCCATGGGGAAATCTATAGGTTCCACACCCGCATCGGCGTAGGCTATTAGCCAAAGAATCAGTGATTGATCGACAAGAGTACACCAAGCCAAACTGAACGCACAAACGATCTTTGCGAGGGGCTTGACGCCCAGTTCCTTGGCCTTTTCGGCGGACATGAGGATCAGTGCCGAGGCACCGTCATTCAAGTTGGAGGAGTTGGCCGCTGTTATCGAGCCGCCAGGCCTGAACGCAGACTTGAGGGAGGGAATTTTGTCGAAGAAGACTTTCTTGTACTCTTCATCCTCCTTCACTATGGTATCTCCTTTCTTTCCCTTTATCACGACAGGGGCAATCTCGTTGGCAAATGCGCCACCTTTCCATGCTCGATCAGCGCGCTTGTATGATTCTATAGCATGTGCGTCCATGGATTCCCGGGTGATGCCGTGCTTCTCGGAAATACTTTCAGCGCAGTTGCCCATGGCAAAGTTGTTGTAGACATCCCAAAGGCCGTCAACTTCGACGGAATCCTTTACTTCAAATTTGCCGAAAAGGGGACTCGTCCGAGGCAAAAGGAAGCTGTTATACACTGATAAGCGGTGAAGTGGAAGCGCATAAACGCAACTCACGGTGCATTGCT
This sequence comes from Leccinum angustisporum, assembly GCA_038091055.1. Classification (NCBI taxonomy): domain Eukaryota; kingdom Fungi; phylum Basidiomycota; class Agaricomycetes; order Boletales; family Boletaceae; genus Leccinum; species Leccinum angustisporum. Next base: position 9,489 of record JBBPNU010001232.1, read on the forward strand.
CATGCTCTCCATGCCGCCAGCAACAACAACGCTCTTGTAGCCACACTCGATACTCTGAGCAGCTAGCATGATGGATTTCAAGCCACTCGCGCAAACCTTGTTGATGGTGGTCGCATCCGAAGAAGGCTTCATGCCTGCAGTGAGGGCGACCTGGCGGGCCGGAGATTGGCCGACACCGGCCTGGACAACGTTACCGAAGTAGATTTCCTCTGCTTCTGCGGGGTCGACCTTTGCTTGCTCGAAGGCATGCTTGACGGCGATTGCACCCAGCTGTGGTGCAGTTAAGGTCTTAAGCGAACCGTTAAGCGAACCGACTGGGGTCCTGGAGGCAGCGACGATGACAGTTTCGTAGGACTGCATGTGGGTGTCTGGATGAGATCAGGAGAAGGGTGGAGTGAGAGAACGTACCATGGAGCGAGAGAAGGTAGACAAGAAAGTGGGACGGGAGAGAGAAACGAGACGTGTTGTCAGAATCATTGCAAGGTTTTAAATCGTGCAACAAGAAATTAAATTATCGGGACACTCCGACACACGGAGACGAATGAGGGAATTATTGTGGTGGATAACGGGGAGATGGCACGATAACGAGCTGGCCAGACTGTTCGATCGGAACGCGTCCGTCAACGTTCGGTTCAAGTCAAACGAAAAGATCCGGATCCGAGTAGATGTGACGGAAGCGATGCGCCTGCGAACTTTTCGAAGTGAAGGTGATAGGATGGCGCACTTTACCCCCGTTTTTTACCTTT
>JBBPNU010001233.1:0-10233 GCA_038091055.1 Leccinum angustisporum
TAGGCAAACCCTTCGACGATTTGGACGCCCCAAGAAGGGCAGCGGCAGTTTCGCGTCCCGAGCCCGTGAACCCGGTCATCTGGGAAGCCGGGTCATCCTGCTTTTTCTTGCTGCTGAACAGAGACCCAAAGAAGCCGCTTTCCTTTTCCTTCTCAGCCCGCAGAGCCTCCTTTTCACGTTCGCGTTCCAATTTCGAAAGCTTCTTCCCGTTTTTGTCGCTACTGCCCCATTTACCAAAGAGCCCCCTCTTGTCCTTTTCCTTCTTTTGCGCGATGATGGCCGGTTTTTCCGCGGAGACAGGGGTATCGGCTATTGTCGAGGCCACCGCGGTCTCTTCGGTGGTTGATACGAGAGTGGTGGCATCCGGGGAGGGAGTGCGCGGAGTCTCTTCTATTGATGTGGAAAGAGCGAGTCGCTGAGGTTGAGGATGCTGCAACTCTGGTTCTCGCGTAGGATAGACCAATGGTGGTTCGGATGCGACATCCGCCAAAGACGACATCGGGTCTTCCGTTGGAAGGGTCAAGGACAACAGAGGGGCTTGAGGAGTGATGAGTGCTTGCAGAGAGCGCACGATGTCACCCTCGGGATCATCCCTCGCATATGAATCATATATCGAACTTTCTTCGGAATAAGAATCGGACCGATGGGGAGGACGCTCATCGCTAGTAGCACTCTCATTCGAAAAGGTACGAGGGCGCCTGAACTGCTCAGGGCTATCACCCTGCTCGCTTGTGTGATCGTTTGAGGATAAATCACTGGATGTACGTGTCTCTGTAACCTTGGCGGTAGGCCGACGCCGGCGAGCTGAGAAACCACGACCCTCAACTTCTCCAAGCATAGATGCCTTGCGAATTTTGGTTCGCGCGGCACGGCGAAGGATTAGACCAGGAGGGGGTACGATGATTGGTGCATCAGCTTCATCTGGCATTGGGGGGATGTCGTCCATCTGGTCAATGACTGCAGGGGACACTTTCAGCCAAACATGGTCGCGAGCATGGTGTCTCACTGACCTGAGGGAGACACGTTGAGACTGAGGCTCCGTCTGAGGACCGTCCTGAATTTTGAGGGATCACCCTCTTTGCTGGCCTCTTCGGCGAGTTCCTCGAGGCGCTGCAGATCATTTATGGTGAGTTGGGGACCAGCGTGGGTCAAGACGGTGCGATTGCGCCGGATTGGAACGATGGTTTCTTCTTCGACGTCATCATTCTCAGAAGGTTTGTATTGCCTGCTCAGCATTGAGCGTTTGCGCTCGAGACCGTTTGACTCGGAGGAAATGGACAATGATCTGCCCAGGACATTTGCACTTTCTGGAGGGGGCGTACGAGCGTGCTCCTTGAGGAAAGCGCGGAATTCAGCTGGGGCAATTTCGGGGTGGAGGCGAGCGGGGACCCAGAAGAGATGGAATGGATCGTCGGAGACGACACGTTCTTCGGAACTTGAGCTGTCTTCATGTGAGCCACTGCTTGAGTCGCCATCGTTGAGCTGCTGCGTGGTGGCGGCAGCAGCGGACCAATAGGTCGAGGTCGGTGAGGGTGGTGATGAGGAGTTGGGGAGATCAGGATCGAGGATGAGAGCACCTGGACCACCCTGCGTCGACGACCTTCGTCTAATGTCGCGGAGTGCCTCGACTTCACGCTGGATCTCGAGCTGAGAAGGCTGCATAGAGCGCACAGGACGGTGGCGGCGAGAAGGAAAACGTGTGACAGGGAAGGAGAGGGGTCGTCGTCGCCGTTGTGGTCGTCGGGGTCGCTGCCGGCGTCGTCGTGGTAGAGAGCGAAGGGTGGTCGACCTCGCGCAAACTGCGTTGGCGAGTGGACCTTAGTCAAACTAATTTTCACAGCGCCCTTTTTCGCTTTAGAATTCAAGACAGGTCAACTAAGTACTGCTACAGAACACCCTCCACACCGTCCCAATCCGTCTGTCTGCCTCAATTGGCATCATTGAAGCAGGCACTGATCTGAGTCGTGCACCAGGGTCAGCTCATGCCATTGCCTGAGTAAAATGCCACGGTAGGGACAGCTCGCGGCGAACTAGGTCTTGATCAGCGACCATCAGCTGTAGGAGCGCTTGTGTTGCTCAGTGCAGCCGCTTCACGACGGAGTTCTTGTATAACGACCTTGCAGTGGTTACCACGTGAACAACTGCGAAAGCAGTGACAAGGCTCTGTGAGCGTACCGCGAGCGCTTCTGGGTTGACCCCGCTTTCGATCATGCCCACGCACGTCGCAAGCGTCTCCTTGTCGAGTTGCGTGTTCAGCAGCTGCGAGATGTCGAAGAGGGCTGTCATCGTGAGTCCCCTTCCTGACTGAGCACGCGTCGGAACGTACTGTCAAGAGTTTGCTGAGCAGCAGTAATACGATCAGAATCCTTTGAGGACATTTTCTGCAGAAATGAGCCCACTCGGAGCTGTCTAGTACCGAAACGCCCTTGAATGATAATGATAACTATGAAACTCGATCGCTGCTCGGGTCCTTTCCTTCCAATTACTTACCGAATAGGGAATATCCACCCCTAGGCTTGCCGGGCTCGCTCGGAGGCGGCGGTCATTCCTGGTATGAATTCTGATTCAGGTTTAAAGTACCTTGAGCACCGGGCGTATCGGACAGTGATATACATCCTGGTCAAGGCTGAGCACATGTATCTGATCCGATGATACAGGCATCATCGCGACAGGGAACGGATCTCGGCCTGCTGAGCCTCAGTCGGAACTTGAGAACGTGACCAGCTCTTTGCCCCATCATATTTTCATACGCATCCAGTAAGTGCCTTTACCACAAGTCACCATGCGCACCGCATTTTCTTCGGAGAATTGGAATAAATTGCCCTATTTCTTTCCCAAATGCTGCCGAACGGACACAAACCTACTGTTCGCAAGATCCTTTCCCCGTTGTACTAAGTGTGTGCGTGTGTGCATATATTATTAGCTTGTCGTGCCTGAGCACTACTTGAAAATCTGCGGGAGAAATCTACTAGGACGTCACTGATCCATAAGTATTTCTAGTGTCTTCTATTTTGACACTCGGGCGATGTGGGAACCAAAGACCCATCCAGCCACTGAACCTTGAGTGGTACCCAAGTTGGTTGTGAAACGAATTTCGGGACCGAAGATTATCTTCTACCAGAGGTTCAATGAGCCATGGTAGTCCCGGCTGTTTGCATAATTGCATTTCATTGATCTCCTGTTGTATCAGCTACGTAGATTCCCAGTAGGATACATATTTCACTCACCTTCATGTCGCCATGTTGGATCTCGCATGGGAATCGAGCCAAGCGAGTCGCAGGCAGAAACGCATCATGATCATCACATGTGGGGCTCAAACTGCAGCGTCGTCTCATGTGAGCAGCTGCCTTGTTGTTACCGCACAGTGATCATCCGCTTCGTTATACAGTCCGGGCTACACCATAACTTGCACATACCAGGCAAGGGTCTGCTCGGAAAATGTTACGTCTTGTAATCAAACTGAAGCACTACTTGAATGCATTCGCCTGCCTGTGCACGAAACCGCGGGTGTTACGAGTAAATCAAAAAGGCATCTGACCACAGTCGCTTGATTCTTGACGTCACCTTAGACCACGAGCGTAGAAAAGAATATGATCTTGTGAATGATTCATACCAAGTAAAGGCTTGAATGAGTTTGTTCACTGGAACTCAAACCATGGGCACAGCCACGAGTATTTTGATGTTTCGTGGTTCAGAAAGACCCTCCGCGATCTCATCTGGCGCAGGTAAAAAAATGTCACGAAGTCTGACAATCCGCAGACGGTCGGCGTGTTGACTCTGATGACATGACATGAAGCCTGTATGCCGTGGTAAGTGTAGAATCTGCAGGTTATGTAGACCCCGCGACGAAGGGTAGACACGTAATTTACCTCCCTTGAACTGGCGGCCATTGATTACCGTCCATCAGTCAACAATGTTCACCGGGGCCTCGCTAGTACCATTTTCTTTGTCCTGCTTCCTAATACCATAGTAAAAAGCCTTCTCCCAAGGTAAGTACTCACAAACTGAGTGATGGGACTGAACGAGTTATTTTTATCGATGTTCGTGATTTAATTGGGCGTGGCTTATAAGGCAACAATGCAGTTTTCTGATCTTCCATAGATATATATACTCTGACTGGGGAATCTCCGAACCTACATAAGACGATAGGCAGAAGATTGACTCACCAATTGAATGAGCGATACACTGGTGATGTAGGTGATTGGACGCAGGTCTGGCCAATCGTGAGTACTGGCACCAGCCTGAACAGGATGAACGACCCAGATTGTGCAACTCTGTCAGAGAGTTTCTCACAAAACACAGTCAAGACTGACCTGCAAGTAATACCGAACCAGTGTGCAATGTGGTTTGCCACACTACGTGGGATTCCGCATCAAGACGAGGTATCATGTCCGCGAACGAAAAACGAACATGCTCTCGGAGGATCTGCTACAAATAATCATGATGGCACCCATTGGTAGTAAATCCGGCGGTAAAGCGCCCTGCTTGTCCGAGCGATGAGATTCGCAAGGCAACGCGTGACATTTGGCGCCCGTCTGGCGAACGACATAAACAGACCCAGAGTCTGTATGAGATGGTTGTACTCAGCCTTGATATCCAATTGATCGTAAAAATAGAGTGACGAATTAAAGGTATCCAGGACAACTTTCTGAAGTAGAACCAGACACAAGAAAGCATCAGTATGGGAATCCGGGCCTGGGTAAGTTGGCTACTGGGCCCTTCGTTTTCTCGCGAAATCGTTGGTCCTGATCCATGATCTTGCCAGGATCATTTGGTCGGTTCGCTTGGCTGTCGAGATAGTGATGTTCGATTGGTGAAAATATCTGGTGGAGGCATGGGGGTTATGTATCAGAGGATGACTAGAACTTCGCAGACCTTGAGTAGATGGTGGTTCCCAACAACCACTTGGCCGCAATCTTCCCGCTCGTCGCAGTGGGAACTTTGAAAGCCATAAATGTTAAAATCGATTCCTTGATGCGGCTAGGACGACCCAGGTCGAGACCTTTTAGGTAGCCTTGGCAAGGTTTTTGTTTGTTACATTGCCCCAAACTACAGTGCGGCGTGCCCTCAGTTTTTTTACTAGTAAACCGTAGCACGGAAAAAACCACTGAGCCAGCAGAGGAATATTGAAGGGAGGAAAATACGGTAGTGAGCGCCCATTGGAATGGCATAGTGACGCAAAGAATCGGCCGGAATGTGTTGATCACACCTCTTTACAGAGAAGGGGTGAGCATGATGTTAGGTATATAATGAAGTCGAGACACTACTAGACATGGACCAAGATGCGTAGGGCATGTTGCAAGTTTGCGACAGGAAACAAAAAGATCGCATTGCTGGGTCTACACCATAAGTGTTGTCTAGCAGAGCCCATGACGCCTATTAGCTTGGGTGATCCGAGAAATGGCAACAAAGCTCACCGATGCGCTAGTCGCAACTTCCATCGGGAGGGCCATCTTTCCACCTTTGGTCCGTTCTCGTACAATCAAATTTTCCCTTCCCCAATCTCTCGTTCACTTCATTGTGCCTTTCGCACAACCACCAGCTCAATGCCGCGCGTCCACTGACGTCTGGTGGATGGTGCTTTATCTCCTCTCCTAGATGCGTAGCGCAGTGGGAACAAGGGTACAGCACCGGTAAAGAGTGTAGCAAGTTCAGCATGTTGGCGCGTTGAAAAGGAGTGGGTCGCTCGGGGTAATAAGCCGCCGTCGTGTGCAAAAACGTCCATGTCGCGTTCCCCAGCTGCTCGCCGTCCGGAGGACAATTTGCGGGGCGTGGGTCAGGATCGGAATCGTTCTTGAGACCGGTTCCGGACGCGAGAGCGGCCATCATGGCTGATGTCGTTTTCTTTCCCGAGCCCGATTGTGAGGACGACTGTGGCGGCTTCCAGTTCCGCCATGCGGTACAGATTTTGCAGGGTTTCCCATCTGGTCCGATGACCATGCCCGGGGGCAACTGCGGCTTCTTGGGGGAAGTCTGAGTCGATCCAGAGTCGCTCATTGTCATTGAGTTCAAGTTGTGTTCCGGGCCGAGTCTTGAAGGTGCCACGTGATCGTTTCATCATATCGCGCGGTCAAGTTCGGCGTTCGCTGTCTACCGCGTCGGACGTCCGTTGACTCTCCGGTGGTTGCGTACTAATGCCCAGTGTTGTTCCATCAAAAAGAAGCTCACAATGTCCCAACGGCCGGTGTACACCTCGCTTAGCGTCCCGACGGTCATCACGCACCCTTCTGCGAGATGTCTTCAATGGTCCGATGACGGCCAGCTTTGTCTGGTCACAAAATCGGCCGTTCACATACTGGTAAGCATGTCTGTCAAGTCTTCAAATCCGGTCGCGTCAAGCGCATACAGACACCAGACCACGGAATCAACTTTAGCACACCTGCTGACATCAAATCTCCCGTCAACAACGAGCAGAGTGACCGGACGCTGGGGTGGTATCGAACGATGATTGAAACGACGCGAACACAGAATCACTCCTGGCCCACCATAAACCAAGGTAGTTCGTTGCATTTGCCCTCATCGTCCCTCTCATTCTCTTCCAGGTTGGGGTTTCCTAAGCCTCGGATCCCTCGATGTCTCTATCCGCGGTGTAACGTGTTCCCCAAGCGGATTGACGTCCCGTGGAAGGTATTTACTTGTTTTTGTGGTCATTCCATCTCCTTCATGTTCAAAAGGTGTGTCGTAGCGGTCTTGAACTCCAATATGGAGGTCACCTTATGGGCCGCCGGAAAAAATCATCTGAAAGGCGAATGGTCGAACGTAGGTTCATCCTATCTGTACGACAATGTATGATTTATCTTCTCCAGATTCAAGACGTGACTACGTACCTGTTGGACAGTCCGCATCTTGAACAGGATGACGACGAGACATCGTGGATGCTCGGGAACCAGGTCATGAGCAAGTCGAGATTCCCCTATACAAGGTATTTTTCTAACCGTTGGTTTTTCAGGCATTGCATGGTCTGGCCAGCCGTCCTGGGGAATCTGTCCTGCTCCGCTGGTAGACGCGTCAATTCTCGCTCTTGGGACCCGCGCAGGCTCGGTGAAATTTTTTAGGTGCGCATATACTCAATCATCTTAACCGTGTCTAAACTCGCCTAGGTTCGGGCGTGCTGACAATTCAGAGGGCGCGGTTTCCGTCGTCAGAGAAGTGAAGCTTTGCGACAATTGGATAACCAACGTATCCTGGTCGCCTTGGCTTGTTCACAAAGATGGTCAATGTATGCATCTCTCTCCCAGGGAATTTCGTTGACTTTGATGCTCTGCAGCCAGGTGTTTTCTGGCGTGTGCCACGGGAGACGGAAGTGTTTTCCTCATCAATATTTCTCAGAAGCTTCAGTCACGAAGGGGCGACGGCTTTCTCACTACTTATGAATTAGACGGCAGTTTCGAACGGGAAGCTGAAGTTGTCTGTTCTCCCGACAAACGCGCCATCACCGCTCTCGAATGGGTCGCAATTCCCCGAAGAACCGTAAGAATTTTGTCCAACGGTGAGATAATTCGATAACCAGGTGCTCTCTTAGCCGATTCTTGTGTATTCCAAACCTGGCGTAATTCATCTCTGGTCGTGGCCCTTGTCACCTGCCCAGTGGCATGGTGGCCGTGTGCTTGCCATCCAGACGCAAAAATTATCCGTGGGGTCTTCCGCATTTTCCTACGTCTCGGGATTTTCCTACGTGACCGAAAGGGACGTGCTTCTAGTGGCGCTTTTAGATGGATCCCTTCACGCCATTCATAATATGTCAACCGAGCCATCCTGGGAGCCCACATCCTCGGATGACCTCCTCACATCAAAAGCACTTTCACAGGCATCTCGTGTATTCTTTGCACAGACAAGCTCTGCAAATATCGAGTACGTGGATGTGAACCGAATTAGCGGGTTGGTTTGTTATGACTCGCACTCCACTTTGACCTGGATCTATGAGTGTGTACCCCGCTGTCTCCCGTGTTGGGCTGTGAGTTAATTTTAAACCAAGGTCACTGAGACCGTCTGATTTTAGCTACAAACATGAAGCGAGGCACGAATGTACACTCGTCACTGCACCGTTCTGGCCGCTCGATCCCGACACCATTTTGAGGGCGGCGCAGGAAACACTGGTTCGGTTTGATTGCGGTAATTACACTGCCAAAATTCCTTCTGAGGTTACGTTGACTTCAATGTCGGATGTAGCGACCAGAAGCACGCCGCTCCACCATCTTCGGCCCCTCCTACTGCATTTGTGTAATTCAGGACACTTCGCCGAAATATGTCCTCGGCTGTTGGAAGTATTGGATCAAAGTCCGCAGGACGGATCGCCTGCAGTATCCGTACCACCGCTGTCCGTGGGCGTAGGAGTGGAGTTGCAGCGCCAAGTTCGAGAGAGTTTGGCTACCCATCTCTTTGGGTGGAACGATCTTTTTTTCCTGCGAATGAAGTTATCTGTGGCCGATCTGTGTTGGGTATGTGGCGTCTCCAACAACCGATCGCTCACCTAATCACGTCCTATGCGGTCACAGAGACTGTGCAAAGACGAGCAACTCCGTTTGGATTGTGGGCAAGTTGCCCACCGTCAGCTGACCAGCATATCGCACCAGGTACTCCGCATTTTGGTGCGCCACTTCACCGCCGTCGTCACAGCACTCGGACGTAGGTCATCTCCTATGTTGTAAAGCCGAAGAGTTCATTTGATGTTATGGTGGCGTAGCGACAGATGTTCCGTTCGTGTTGCGAGTGGTAGTACAATCACGGCTCGCGGGATCTCCAGCGGATCTATCTCGCGAGGCTGAGGCATTGTCGACCAAGGTGAACACGGCGATTGCGATCGATCCGTCGATAGCTGGTTTGCATGAACTGTGTCCAGCCTGCCACACTGAAGTCCCATTGGAGGATATAACACGCGCGACGTGTCCCAGTGGCCATTCTTGGGGTGAGTGAAATTCGACCTCATGGGGAAAAGGACTTCTTCTTCAACGCGTTCACAGCTCGTTGTTCAGTGACTTCTTTCATTTTATCAACTTCGATGGTTAGGACCTGCATAGGTTGTAGCCGTAAAGCGCTTCTTCCTGTGTCACAGAGCTCGGCTGTGGACGAAAGTTGGCTGCCGGCTGCTGCCCGTAGCTGGGTTGTGAAGGAACTGCTGGAAGCCGTCCAGCGATGCTTGTTTTGCGGTAACAGCTTTGTGGGTATCGTGTAACGAGGGGGTGGAGCTCGCATTGGGGCTCTAAGGGGGCGATACTGCCTTTTCTCCGCACGAAATGAAAGAGATATTGAATCGATCCACGTTTTTTCTTTTTTTTTCGCAACCACGATAATTTATCGACCAGTACATGCTTGTAATCGATTAAAATCGTACGATATACCGGGCAGCGTCACCTCATCGGCAGCAGGAGGGCCTATCGCTGTTGCGAGGGCTTTGAGGAAACGTCATCCCGCAGCTTTGCTCTCAGCCTTTGGAGTGCCTTGCCCAGCTGGTTCTCCCCCTTTCCATCAGGCCCTATGCCCCAGAACGCGTCCTTGTCAGAGTCCTGGACGCGGCCGCCGCGAGTGAGTGACGTCATTCGAAAGGAGGGTCAGGGAGTTTCGATCGCTTACCTCGACTAGCTCTGCATCCCCTGTGGAAAGAAGCTCCTGCTTCAGGTTCTCGTTCTGGGTGAACTTGTGCCAGAGCACCAGGTCCATCTGTGGGTGGGTTTTAGCATGCCATCAGTGACACACCAGACCGGGAAAAGAAGGGGGGGAAAAAGAGGGGCGGTAGAAGGGGAGGCATACACACCATGTCTATTCTGACGCGAAGCCAGTCGGAACGGACCTCAGGATTGAATCTGTGGGTCTCATCGAAGACGACGCGCGGACGAGGAGAGCAGGTGCGGATATGCTCTGCTAGCTCAGGGCGGTGATCGAGGAACTGTCGAGGGTTGGACGTCAGATCGTCATGTGCGTCATCGCCTGTTGCGCCCCGCCCTGAGAGCTTACGACAACCTGGGACCCTCCCCCAGCTTTGCCAGCTCCGAACTCGTCGCTCACCTTGAGTGACTGGAAGAGATGCTCGCTCGTAGGGTACCGCTTCCCTCGATAGTCCACCGGGTCGGGCGAAAAGTTGGTGAATCCGTAGTACGGATCGTTTGCGTGGTAGAACAAGATACGCTTGGGAGGCTCAGGCACGACCGGCGTGACCGCACCCACTTGTCTCGCTGGACGATCTTGCTGCTTCTGCTTCGCTGGTGACGCCGTCCCAGCCGGGGGCGAGGTAGAGTG
>JBBPNU010001234.1:0-10229 GCA_038091055.1 Leccinum angustisporum
CAACTGTCTCGTTGACTGTTACGCCGATGTATGGACACGCTTCCCGGTTCTTCCAGCGGTACAGCGGGCCACCATTTCCACGAGCGATCGTTGCAGTCGCTCAGTTCTCTTTGTAACCAACGACGTTACCAGCCTCGATTTGCTGAAATGATCGAGACGTTCGAACGAGCGTCGAAGAAGCCGACCGGAGACAAGCACAGCACGCTGAAGATATCTGCGACGACGTTCGACAGTCTCGTGACAGAATTTTCCCCCGATGCAGAGTGGGATGATACATTGCTCTTTAGGGTTGGAGAATGGGTCGTCGAGATTCTTTGTCTCATCCCTATTCATTTGGCCCTTGCCAGAGATAATCGGTCGGACGCCTCGGCTGTTACGGCGATCTCTGCTAGGTCCGATTGGCTTTCGTATGCCATTGGGACGTCGATGCTCCTCTATGATATATGTTCGCCGCGGCCGTTCGCGCTCAAAGACCAAGGATATGGTTTGCCGCTGATGAACGTTGCTTGGCTCGAAGGCGGTAGCAGCATGACGGGCGACGGGATGGTCCTCAGCATAGATGGACCGGAATACGGTACGTGGGGTGCTTTCTTACTATGTCGCATGCTCAGTCCCTCTGTAGCCCTCGTCGAATTTTGTATCCATCACTCCGACCACCGACCTCAATGATATTCATCACATACCAGGGGGCGGTTTACTCCTCATTGCCAACGAAGGCATCAAAATGGCATCGTATTATATTCCCCAGCTTGGCGCGGCGCCCCGTTGGGCAAGCTTCCTCGAAAATGTTACGGAAGAAATGGAAGGTATATTGAAATATGTACGAAGGCTACAAATTCGTCGAGAGGAAAGAGTTGTGGATGTACGTTCTCCCATTTTGTCGTGCAAGTACGTTGCGTTGATCTTTTGCCCGCGCACTCAGTCTCGGGCTGGATCATCTCATCGGCATGCCTGCACTCAAGCCATACATGCACGGCTACTTTGTGTCTCTCAAACCTTATGACACTGCGCGCGTCATCGCGAATCCCTTTGTATACGCAGAACATTGCGAGAAATTTGTCAAAGAACGGCTTGAAGAATTGGCGAACACTCGCATACGGTCGCGCAAAAACGGCGCTGCGACCTCTTGTCAAAGTTAACAAGGCTCTCGCAGAGAGGACTGAACAAAACGCGGAACGGGAGCGAAGATGGGAAGGGTGAGAAGGTTGCGGAGAATGGGGAAGAGGATGTTGCAGATGAGGCCATGTCTGTGGACGAAGAGCAACCCACGCTTCTCAGCGATCCTCGGCTCAAAGAACTGTTTGAAAATCTTGATTTTAAGGTGGAAGAGACAAGCAGGGAGTTCGCTCTCCTCAATCCTTCGTCCGTTGCACAGAAGAATGCAAATTCATCCCGGGGGAGGACGGCTGTTGAAGATGAACAGGATCAGAGTGACAAGCTGCCATCGGACGGATGTCAGCGACGGTGGTGGGTGTAAGAGGGAACGTTTTCACTTCCTGGGACCATCATCCACCACAGAACTTGATAGACACCATCCCCGATCCAAACCTGGGCAGAAAAACACGCGCCTCGAGCAAGTCTACTCGTGAAAATTATCACGTAGAGTTCCGCGTTTATTCCTCAGGGTGCATTAGGAAAAGAGACACACGAGGGTAAGATCTCCTAATGAATGTCTCGGTTGCACTTTTGCCATTAACTGCTCGTTCTGTGTAGCCGTGACACTCGGCACTGGTGTCCAATGGCACGAACCATTCTCTGCCATCAATAACTATGGGTGCATCGTGGTTGGCGGCGTCTCCGGTTCTATCGGTTCATCTGTTGGATGGTTAGCGGGTGGGGGCCACATGCTGTCACCCCCTACAGGCTTGGTGAGTTCGAAAAGATGATCGAATTCAGCTAACCAAGTCGTCAATTCGAAGGTGCCGATAATGCAATCGAAATCTCAGTCGTTCTCGGAAAGTTTTGATTGTGAACAGCCATCAAAACCAGGATATCGCACCTACTCCGCCGTTCTGGTTCAGTTTTATGCCTACACGGCCAACATTACCAACTCCTCCGTACTGCCGGAGCTTGTCGCCAAGTTGCTGCATTCCCAAGTTCAATTCACGGATGACGGATGGGGCGGGTACCGTACGGCTCCATCACGGACCAACAATTGACTTTCTCTTACCTCCCCCCTAACATGACCAACGAGATTGCGGTGGCGACGGCCCGCGCGTGGCACGACTACTCTGCCTCCCTCGTGCCCCTGGGAGTGGCGTTTACAGACCAGCTTGTTCACGCTCCATCGTATTACGAGCTCTACCTGGCCATCTATAGCACCAATGTCGAAAACGGTGGGAACGTCATGTTCACCGTTCGCCTGCTCTCACGGGTGTCGATCGCAGCCAACGCCAGCCAGCTCGTGGATATTCTCATCGATTGTGCGATTTCAAGTACGTACGACATTTACGTTCCTGCTTTATTTACTGCACATGCGTTTAACGTATCCGCTACCCACGCAGCGTGATCGCTGGCGGCAAGATCAGCCAGTTCACCGCCAATTCTGTGGGGCTGAACTCCGCCCGACGCAACGCCGTCGTCGAGAACTAAATGCGGTATAGGCCGGGCGGACGGCGTGTCATCCACGGAAATCCAAAGGTTGATCGCCCAGGTGCGCTGGTGAATCCAGGCCACGCACGGCCCTTGAGTCACCCGGAGATGGAGCTTACTTTCACGAGGTGTGTTCGTCGGGCGCCTGTGTGTTTGCTTACTTATTGATTCGTTCATCTCGCGTTCCCTCCCAGAATCGATAAATCATCGCCAAATGATATCAATAGCCGCACGTCAGATCGTCGTTCCAGTCTTCGGAATCGACGCCTTCGGCAATGTGCACCAAAAAAGGTTCGTTGCCAGTCGATCTCGAACAGGGAAGCCTGGAGTCACGAACACTGCACATATAAAATCAGTATAGAGGAGTAGATCCAGGTATGAACACACAAGAACTAGCGTCCTGACGAGACAATCTGACCTGACGAAGCCAGACGAAACTTGTTCGAGATTGACCGCCGAGGCCGGGATCGTGAATGACGTGCCGCCAAAGGTGAGGCTCACGCTGGGGAACGAACTGCACGAGACTACGCACGCCGATGGGCAGGTGGAGGAGTGCATCAACGAAATTGGTGGAGGCAAGAAAAATCTTAATTCAACTCCCGCATGAAGCCTCGGCGTCCACGCACTGTAGCGTGACGGCTCCTCAAGGTCGCCTACACACCACAGTATGTGTGTCCCAAGTTGTGCTGCGGCGGGGTCCATGCTTACACTTTGCAGAGGTGCGCTCATCGCCATTTCAAGTGCCATCCCAGCACCAGACTGACGATGACGCTGTGCGTCCTCTTTCCGCTCCCCGACCGCCTTTACACATCAACAGCGACCCAGATCTCGCCCATACCTCTGTTTAGGTTGGCGCACAGGAGGGTATACTGACCGCCATCTTGCAAATTATTATTATTGTATTTGATCATGATCCGTACGTATCTCGCACCGTTTGCCCTTCTCCTGTCCATATCTATCGTCACAGCTCCACCCGCCGAGCATGTTCCATTCCGTGTACCTCAAAAACCGCGCCCACTCATCTTACATTCTCGACGCGCCTGCTGGTGTAGGTCCCGAGCAGGTTCCCGTGCTTGCTCTCTAGTTTGCCCCTCGCGTACGATCACGGTGCGATACCCAAGGCTCTGATCACGCACGATTTCCCGAAGCGGTAGCGGTTTTTTTTGGAGAGCGTGAGCACGTTGTTGAGCAGTGGGGACTCTATTCGTGAGGGGCGGGGTACACTCCTGCGTTTAGGTGCGTTCTTGGTGTCATTTCGAAAAGTGCCACGAGTTGCGCTGATGTGGAGGATAACCTTGGGTATTGACAGAAAAGGATCACCTTCCCCACACCGTGCAGACACCTTTAGTATCTCTTACACGTCATACCGCTAGCACATTCACATCTCCCTCATGAACTTGATTCTCGGACTCTACTGAGCTCGCACTTCCTCCATCGACCGCGTCTGGATATCACACCCAATTTCGCCGCGGGGAAGGGAATAAGGGGGGAAAGGATAAGGAGGAATGGGGAGGGTGCCAAGGCGGGATCAGATTTTGGCTTTTGCACACACCAAAATCTGATGCAGCTCGGATTTACACGCTCCACAAACGGCAGCGAATCTCGCAGTGTTGCTCGTCCCCCTGATCAACTCACACCAATCCGTACTCACGTTGCTTGCCATCCCACGCTACGTCCCGCTCCTGACACAACAGCTGCTTTCAACACGCCGCTCGATCGCACACAGCGTGGTCTCGAGCGTGCTCAAGAATAAGCCCGTGATCGAGGCCCCCGAGAATGTGGATAGAGTCTTCGATCTGTGTCATGTGTTGATCAAGGATCGGGCGGATGCTTCTGCTGTCGGTGTTGGGCTGGTAAAGGACGTGAAGGAGATACGGAGACAAGGTCCGTATGTGGTCGTGAAAAAGAATACGGCGGAGGAGCAGATGTGGGTGGTACGGATGGTGGGGGCGGAGTCGTTCGGTGTGCAGTTTGAGGTGGATTTCGGGATTCTTGGGTCAGAGTGTCTCGGAGAACTGACTGGCGCACCGTACTCGTCAGCTGCTGCAAATAGCACGTCGTTCCCTGCGCTCATCACTTCGAGCATCAAGCTCTATCGGCGGTAGAAGATTCGGTGAGATCTCACTTATCCTATGCTCGTTATTTTTAACCTCGACAATGAATAGGAAGACGACTGGTAATCGAAAGTGACCACCATCCTCAAGTTTGTGCGCGAACGCACCTTCATCCTTGCGACACAAGTCGACTCTCCCTCCCTCGCCCTCCGTCTATTCCTTCTCGCTGCCCAAATCGCCTCCGAATGCGGCTCTAGGTTCGAAGACCTGGCGTACGACCTGTACGTCCAAGCGTTCTCGGTGTACGAAGACTTGATTTCGGAGAGCCGAGCACGGCTGGTTGCGATCACATTGATCGTTGGGACGTTGCAGGGCGCAAATGTGTTCGAGGTGGACGGGTATGTCACGTTAATCACCAAGGCTGCGTTGCATGAGGCCAAGTTGTTGAAGAAGCCGCATCAGGCGACGGCGGTGCATGCTGCGAGTCATTTGTGGTGGCAGGAGGCGGCGGTTGAGGTGGAAGGAGAGCAGAGGGAAGGGAAGGGAAGGGGAAGGGAAGGGAAGGAGGGGGAGGGTGCCAAGGCGGTGAGTATCGGTTTGCGCTAACGATCGTGACTGACGGGTTGTCGGCAATACCCACACCAGGACAGCAAACGGGTGCTGGAATTTTTGCAAAAGTCGTTGCGGATCGCACATTCTGCGAACAGTTCAGATATACTGTGATACGTTCTATCAGAATCTGTATTACCTTGATCACGGGGAAATTGCTGTGCGTATCTCTTCACTCTTCACTCTTTTGATGCTGAAGACTTTCCGACATTGTCACAGGTCGCCAGAGGGACTTGATTGGAGAGGCGACTGTTTTAGTCAAGCAGATACTTGCACAAGCGAAGTCAACATTCATTCTCACGAGAGCGCACACGACGCCGTGTCGACGGCGTCCACTGGTGGGACGACGACGCCACTTGGTGCGATCCGAGCCAAGAAAATTGCCATTCAGTTGATGGTCAATTGCCATCGGCTTTGGTGCAACGGCGGCGGCGGCACAACCGCTCGCTGTGGTCTGAATTCGACACACGCACATGACATTTGACTGGCAAAGAACAAGAATGAAGGGGTCGTAGAGTAGATATGATGATTCACTGACAGTAGGCTAGAATCTTTCCGCTGGTTACTGTCGACGTACTATCCATTTTTGTGATCTTGTAGACACGGGCGTAATAGCGTGTGACTTCCGATGAACACTAACAAAGGTCCAGTCTGCTACACCTTCAGCCCGAACTCCAGCGAGTCGCGAGCGAGACACAGACGTCGGAAGCCTCTTCTCTAGTACTTCCCGGCTTCCTTCTTATGCGAAAGCCACGGACGCCGCCAGACCTTATCCGCGGTCTCCGTGATGCCATCCTAAAGCTCGACTCCGGGCCATCCAATACCGAGACACGCAGAAAGGTATGTCGTCCCAGACAACCGTCGTCAGCGCAATCGTTACTATCTATCCAGGCGAGCGAGGAAGTGTCCAGAAACCTCTAAGCCGTCAAGGCTATCCTCTACTGACGGTGGTGCGTCTTCGCCCTCTGCTGCTCCCTCCACCCCAAACCCACGCCACCAGCGACAGAACCTACCCGAGCTGATCGCCCAACTCGTCCAAGAGACCTACTCCGACCTCCTCAACCTTGTCCAGAACATTGCGCGTTGACCCCAAAACTGATATCGTTGGATAGTTCTTTGTGTCCTTTACGACACTGACCCATTCGACCAATTATATTACCAAACGACAATCGCTCAAGCTTCTCGGCGAGAGACTACTCGATCGCGCCAACTTCAATGTCATGACCCCTTACATCGGTCAGGAGGCGAACCTCAAGATGATGATGAATATGCTGGAGCAAGAACATTCAGTTTGAAGCATTTCACGTCTTCAAAGTACGCATCTTTTCGTTTCATTCCAGCGCCTCCTATGACTCTGACTCCGTTCGACTTTCTTTCCGCGCGGCAGGTTTTCGTCGCAAATGAAATAAAACCACCTCAGATTGAAACTATACTCCGGCGGAACAAGGAGAAGCTACTCACATTCCTAAAGAACTTTCACGACGACAAGGAGGACGAAGAGTTTAGCGTGCGCACCCAGCTCACTATTTCCTTATGATAGGAAACCGCGGCTGACACCTCCCCCTTTAGGACGAGAAGCAATTCCTGATAGTCCAAATCCAGAACTTATAGGGCCGCCCGCGTGGGGATGAGCTGTTGTGCTTACTCTTCCCACCCCCCTTCTGCCTTGGATGGAGATCGGCTTGCTGGGCGGTACTACGCGTATGTTCACACCCTTCACAACGCCGCTCAGTCCTCGTCCGCATCGATATCCTCAGTTACGTTCTGCGAACGCCTGGCAAAGGAACTCGGTGTCGCCTACGTAATTCCATCGATCCCAACTAACGCTGGCCCCAATGGCATCGGGCCATTCACCGTAGCGCTCCTGAAATCAACAACGTCTCAGGCAGCGAAAGCGATGACCACTCCCTCCAACGAAGAACGGTAGGTGCTTTCATCCAACAAACATGCCCCGTGCTCAATCTACCGCAGCTCCCGCTAGTCCAAAGCGCCCACTAGGAGAACACAAAGCCTGCTGTTGCACAGGCAACAAGTTTGCCTTGAAATATCGAACATCGCTCCCAACAAGAGGGTAGTCGCAGCGACGGACGACGACGCCAACGAGAAGTCGCTTCTATGGACGAACGGAAAGAAGAAATGCTTCGGGAAGGTGCCCATTCTCTTATTTTTCCTCAATGCATGCTTACCCTGACTGCGAGCTAGTTGACCCAACTCGATCACAGACGATGTGAACATACTATACGAAAACACGACAAGAAGTGGTAATGATTTTAGTAGCGCCTAGTCAAGCAACAGTAGGCGAAAACCACCGCGATCACCGAGCAGATGAGCGCACGTTGATTTACCTCTCGGAAGACGAAGAAGAAACCTGTCAAGGTGAACTCAGGATTGAGATGGCGGATTCGCCGTGGCCGAGGATGCACCGAAGCGAAAGTCGTAGGTGCATTGTTTTCTGTTCCAAGCAATGGCTGACGTGGTGCAGCTGGAACAAGCCCTGTAGTCGCTGATCGATCACGAGGAGGTGAGTCTCAGCGACGCTCAATCTCCGTCACTACTTCATTGTGCGCGCAGCCCCGCGAGACTAGTGTCACGCTAACTTCGGTGTGACGTGAAGGTGCGTGACATTACGGTGACCGGCTACTGAGTCACGCCTTCGTCACGCTTTCTTAAGCGATGAGCCTGGGTACTTAAACGCAGGTGAGGAGATCAATTCCTCAGGCTCCTTCCTTTAACCTCATCTACTTTGTTACCTCGAACAGTCTTAATATGTCTGCTACTTCTATGCCTTCTGCAAGCCCGGACTCTGCCGCGACTGGCTCTAAACGCTCATTGCCGAATGCCTTGCAAACCGGGCCGAGGAAGAGACCGTAGGTTTGACCACTCTTTACAGTTTTAGTCACTCATTCCGTTACAGAAGTGTCCAGGACCCGCTCGTGCACCACGGACGACACTTCGGACGGACTATTCATGCCTTTTGCAGTCTGCAAACACTCTTGACCAATGGGATCGTTATGATGGGCGAATTAGGTGAGAGAGAGCTGCAGACGTTTGAGGAACGGTCAGTACATTTCACTCGTGCGGTCGGGTTTGCCATTCATGTCTTGGTTTGTATAGTGAACGGAAGGAATTTGCTGTTTTTCTGCAGCTGTTGAAGTTGGCCCCGTCTCTCGAAGATCGTCTCCTGTCCACCACTGAAGAAGATGTAGTAGCCATAGCGGATTTGGTGAGTCGGATTCGCCTGTGACGCAATTTATATCAATCGTCTACTCCGTCGACATTTCCATAGATACAGAAAGGTGCTAACGGGTCCAGGGCGGACGATACAAAAGGAATGAAATGCGCGATAATCGACTGGATTACACCCAAGGGACAGACGCTCAATCCCCACATTCCACGCAACGCCAAGTCCGGACGAGGATTTCATCATGAACGCACGGGCGCGTTGCTTTGTCCAGCCGGGTTTGACTGGTCCAATACCGAGTACGTGACTCAATCCGCATCATCTATTTGCTGAATATCTATTGTAGGATAAAGGAAAAACTACGCAATGGGCAGCTCCGAGTCGCTGGCGACCAATGGCCCATATTCCTATACGCCAACTATGCGTACGATTCGGAAGATCCGTGGAACGGTCTGTTGCGTAGCGGGATCCTAGTCTCGGTTAGTTTTTTTTTCTTCGATGTCACCTGGTTACTGACGCATCAAGTACCTACAGGCCTACAAGCATATATTTACTTCACCAAGTTCTGTCGATGTCGATGAGCCGAAGGCGACGCGGTCTTGCAATGCTCGCATCCACGGGATGCTCAGCGTCACAAAAGCATCCATTGCCTATGTTGCCACACAAGTATGTTTTTTTTTCGTCTTTTTTGCAGCCCAGTAGTTAATTGTTATAGGCCCGTTTTGCTCTGACGTCGGCACAGGTTTTTTCTCGCACTGATCTTTCAACAGATTCCGAACGCTTTTATAATAGCATTCTTGAATTTCTCGATGAGCCGGACGAGAAAGATGAAGTTGAACAACTTCTGCAGTGGTGGAACAGGTATACGTCTCATAGGTGAATCGGGCTGATACTGATAGTTTATTTAGACAAGTTTTCCCATCAAGCACGGAAAGTGTATGCTTGCCCTCGGAGAACAGTGCATTAGCCACGATTCGACGGAAGCGAGCAGTCCTCAAAGCCAGTGTCGCTGCCGCTACGGTGTCACAATCGACCAGTCGGTCAACACGAACTATTAGTGTGGCGGAAGCAAGTGGCTCTCAAAGCCAGAGTTAGAGCCTCTTTAAGGAGTCGTTGCTTATGTCTGCCCTTTTTATATATCATCGTATTGTCTACTACGTGTTCGTTTTTGCAAATTGATTGGTTTGCATTCTCCTCTTGTTGAATCTATGATGTAGCACGGACTGCAGTGCACATTATGGGCTGTGTTCTGTATGGATGGAATTGGTTGGCAAGTTTCAGGCCTGATGATGTGCATGATATTATGATATCTTACAGATAATATTGATCATATCCCTACTTCTGATGGAAATGTCAAGGTTTGAATTTCTAATGCAAATGAGAAGAACTGTCTTATGGATCATCGGAATAGCTTATGAGCAGATATACAAGATTTATCATATAGAATGTTTTAGACCATGTGTCCAGAACTGATAGAAATGATAAAGTTTGTAATTGTGACATAAATGACTGTACAGTGTAATATATTATCTGAGAGATGAGATAGCACAAATATATATATCTTCTATATATTTGATAGGTTCCATCATGTTTATGAAACAGATAACCTGAGGCTATCTAATATATCTGGTAGTATCCCATCATGTTTATGAAACAGATAACCTGTGGCTATCTAATATATCTGGTAGTATCCCATCATGTTTATGAAACAGATAACCTGTGGCTATCTAATATATCTGGTAGTATCCCATCATGTTTATGAAACAGATAACCTGTGGCTATCTAATATATCT